>PVLD010004153.1:0-129842 GCA_004027595.1 Dinomys branickii | reverse complement strand
TGTACTAGCAGAAATGAAGATAACTTTATATTATACAGCATCCAGTGCAAATTCCCTACTATCTTATCTATAATTTGGTATTTCCTTTAATGTTTTTGTGTTAACTAATGTGAAGATAACTATGTAATACAACATCCAGTTCTAATTCCCTACTATATTCTGCATAACTTTGTATTTTCTGTATTGTTTATGGCTTTTCCGGTTCATATGTCTCCATTCTTTTGTCTTTAAAAAAAACAAACAAACAATGAGCAAAAGGAAGGAATGGAAGGCAAGCAGCCTCTTTTTACCTTCCTTACCTTGTAAACAGGCTACCTCCACCCAGTGGGTGTGTAGCACTCACATAATCTCCATGCCCTTCTCTTCCACAGTCTCAGGATGTATACAAAGTAAGCACCCTGGCTTCCTGCTGAGTCACTCAGCCAAACCTCTATACTCCTCAAGTTGACACAACGTATCAACCATAACAGTCATGGTGTATGATTTTCTTGAGATTTGCATAATTCCATTTGCTAGTATTTTATTGAGTATCTTTGCATCTATGTTCATTAAGCAGATTGGTCTGTAGTTCTCTTTCTTGGTTGGGTCTTTCTCTGGTTTTGGTATCACTATAATACTCATCTCCAGAAATGAGTTATGGAGAATTGCTTCCTCTTCAATTTCCTTGAAAGTTTGAGGAGTTTTGGTACTAAATCTTCTCTAAATTTTTTGTAGAATTCTGCTGTGAGTGCATCAGCACCTGGACTTTTCCTTGTAAGTTTTTATCATGCTTTCAATCTCATTAATTAATATTATATTGTTCAGGATTTTTGTATCTTCTTGATTCATCTTTGGTAAGTTGTACATATCTAGGAATCTATCCATTTCTTCTGAGTTTTCTATCCTTTTGGAATAAAGATTTTCAATGTAGGTTTAAATGATCTCTTGAATTTCTATAGGATCTGTAGTGATTTCATCTTTTTCATTCCTTATTGCATGAATTTGATTTTTTTCCTTTCTTTTTTGATAAGGTTGGCTAGGGGTTTATCAACTTTATTTATTCTTTCAAAGAACCACTTCTTTGATTTACTTGTTTCTTGCAGTGTGTTCTTCATTTCAATGGCATTAATTCTGCTCTGATCTTTATAATCTCCCTTCTGTGGGCTTTGGGCTTGACTTGTTCTTTCTCTAAAAGTTTGAGGTGCGGCATTAGGCTACTTATTTGTTCTCTGTCTGTTTTCGTTATGTGTGAGTTCACCACTATAAATTTCCCTCTGAGGACTGCTTTCATTGCACACCACAGATTCTGGTAAATTATATCTACATCATTTCTTTATAGTTTTTTTTTTTAATTTCTTCTTTTATTTCTTCTGTGACCCATTGGTTGTTCAGGAAGTTGTTATGTAATTTCCAAGTGTTTATGGTGTTTTTGTAGTTCTCTTTGTCATTAATTTCCAATCTCATTACACTGTGGTCAGACAATATGCATGGGATAATTTCAATTATTTTGCATTTATTTAGGTATGCTCTATGGACTAGAATGTGGTCTACTTTAGAGAAAGTCCCACGTACATCTGAGAAAAATGTGTATTCTGATGTTGTGGGGTGGAACACTCTGTATACATCTACTAATTCCATTTGTTTGCAAATTTGGTTCAGATCTGTTATTTCTTTCCTGATTTTTTGTCTACTTGTATCTCTTTGTGTCAAAGTAGTGCTGATGTCCCCTATTACAATAGTTTTATTATTTAGTTTTTCATGACAGTTAATATTTGTTTTACATAGTTTGTTTTTCTGATGTTTGGTGCATACATGTTTATGATTGTTATCTCTTCCTGCAGTTTTCCCCTAAGAAGTATGTAGTAGCCTTCTTTACCTCTTTTGATTGTTCTTGATTTGAAGTTTACATTGTCTGCAAATATAATAGCTACTCCTGCTTTTTTATGGGTTCCTGTTGCATGGAGAATTGTCCATCCTTTGACTTTCAGTGTATGGATTTCCTGTTGAGTAAAATGTGTTTTCTGTATACAGCATGTTGTTGGATTTTGTTTCTTAATGTACTCTGCCAGTCTGTTTCTTTTGCCTAATGAATTGAGGCCATTTTCATTAATTGTTATAACGGATATGTAGTGGTTTATCATTGTCATGTTATTTATTTGCTGTTGGTTTCCTACTTTTTCTACCTGTTTAATTGCTTGCTCCGCTTGAAGGCTCCTTTCTATTGTTCTTCAAATTGTGGTCATTTTTTCCCTGTCTAGAATATCTTTTAGTACTCTCTGTAATGATGATTTGGCACTCATGAACTTCTTCAGTTGGTCTTTATCATGGAAATATTTTATTTATCTGTTAAATTTGAAGGATAGCTTGGCAGAATACATCAATCTTGTTTGGAAGCTGTTTTGTCTCAGGACATGTAATACTTCACTCCAAGTTCTTCTTGATTGGTTGGTTTTTCTTCAGAAGTCTGCCATGATTCTGATGGGCTTTCCTTTGTAAATAATGTTTCCTTTCTCTAGCAGCTTTTAATATTCTGTTCTTTTACTGGAGATCTGGGATCTTGATTATTATATGTCTGGGTGTAGGTTTATTATGGTTATGACTAGATGGAGTTGTATGTACCTCATTTACGTGTACATCAGAATCTTTTTCCATGATTGGGAAAGTTTCTGCTATTATTTCTGCAGATATTCTTTTTATGTCATTTGTGTTGCCTCCTGCTGTTTCACTGAATCCTATTAGCCTAACATTATTACTCTTTGCCTCATCTTGCAGCTGTTGAATTTCTTTTTCCTGGATCCTTGTTGATTTTAAGAGATCCTTTCTTTCATAATCGCTAATTGCTATGCTGCCTTCAAGATCTGAAATTCTATCTTCAGCTTCATTCAAGCAGTTTTGCCAGCCTTCAGTGGAAGTTTTGATTTCCTTGAAATCTCTTTGAATCTGTTTCATGCATTCTAGTTCATTCATATATTGTTCATTTAATGTTTCCATGAGTTGCCTATGCTTATCTATTTTTTAAATATTTCTTCTTTAGATGTTCTGTGAAATTCTTTCATTATTATTGTCATTTCATTTTTTGCCTGAGAAATTATTTCTGATCTGATTTTTTCTATGGCCTGATGGAGTTTTATCTTTACTTCTATTGCAATCCTTTCAGCAATTTCAGTTGTGTGTTCACCAAGTTCTATATCTATTCTTGCTGGACTTGTTCTTAGTGGAGTGGAGTTCTGAGATTCATTTTAGTCCTTTGTCTTGTCAGTTTTGATGCTGAAGGCAGAACGCTCAGTCTCCCTCTTCTCTGGCAGCTCAGCAAAGGTCGCTAGTGTCCCTAGTTTTCTTGGTGAGCAGGCTTGCCTCTCAGTGTGTGCTGAGTTGCCTTGTTTAGTCTGAGGTCTTCTAGCAAATGGTGAAGTGTACCTAGTTTTCCCAGATCTCAGACATGAATTGCGATGTCAGTGATGGCAGACCATCTGATCCAGTGTCCCCTCATAGCTCAGGGCACAATTAAACCCAGAAGCAGGCTGCACTGGTGGTACAATCACAGACCAGTGGTCTTGTGTCTCCAGGCAGTTCAGGATGCAGGCAGAGCCCAGACATAAATAAAAGAGTCTATAGTTTGTGGACCACCTGATTCCGTGTCTCCAGACAGCTCTGGGTGTGCACAGGAGCCTGACATGGGCTGCACCAGCAGTGATCATGGACTGCCTGGTTCAGTGACCTCCAGGAGGTCAGACATGTGTAAAGCCCAGATGTGAACCTCTTTGCCAGAGTTCATGGACCACCTGCTCTAGTACCTCGGGCAGCACAGGGCACATGCAGGGAGGGTCTAAATGTTAAGCCTGGTGTTAGCAGTTCCTGGGCTTTCTGAGTAAGAATCTCCTGTCTGTAACAGTTGCATGGAGGGCAGAGACATAGACCATAATGCCCATAGATGTTTTGAAAGTGAAGCTTCTGAAGTGGGTGTCATAATTACTTCTGATTAATAAAACACCCCATTAAGCTTATTAAGTCTGATCATTTTCTTCTTTCTAAAATTATTCAGTTGTCAAACAGATAATGCAAAGGTTAAGGGGTCTTTTTTATTATGAAATTTGGAAAATCGTAGTTCTAACATATGTATGTCACCTGCCATATTCCAGAAGATAAGTTAAATAAAAGCTTTTTAAAAAATATACTCATGTCACTGGGCAATGTATGCTTTATGTTATAAAATAGAACTGTGGAGAATCAGTAAGTATGTTGTAAATGTTTCTACATATTTATTTAATAGGGTCAGATTCTCATTGTTCCTGGACTACACACTGCACTAAGTCTTTGTAACTTTTATATTAGGGCAGCAGTTTTTTAACTTAGATCAGAAGATCACACCTGCTTTTGTAATTTTTGAAGCATGTATAATGAATGTTTTTTTTTAAGTTAATTAGCGTCAGAATGAAAACACTATTTCTTGGCATAAAATGAAGAAATATTTTACCTTTGTGTTCTCCTCCAGTTATTCAGTTCTCTGCCATCTGTGAGAAGACAGCTTCCCTAGAATAGTGTCCCCACTAAATGTACCTACAACTTATATTTCACAACTTTTCTCTAACTTAACTAATAATACCATCATTTTGGCCACTGTATAATCATAAAATCTTTTTCATCACACTCCCCTTAGTCAGTTCCCATTATCTGTCACATTCTTTCTGAAAACACCTGTCCCTTTCTTCTTTTCATTGATGTCTGATGTCCCACACCTTCCTTGATTTTATCATATCACATAGTCTTTCTTTTTTGCCAAACATCTCAGATGTTCTTAAGAACATCCTCCTATCTTAATCATTTACCAAACATTTCCATGAAAGTATAGGATCTTAAATATCCATTTGTACAATTGATTTCTAAATTGGGTCCTTATTTCTCAACTGAGTTCCAAATACTCATAGTCACTTGAGCAGCTCATCATTGGTCCCATTCTTTTATTTCTTCTGCACCTTCCTCTTTTATTTTCTTCCTCCAATTCATCAGGTAGTGTTCTCTGCATACAACATATTTTCTTACATATGTACTATATGATAAGTCCATCTTCAGATTAATTTCCAGCCTTCACTCTCATATTCATTCTGGCTTTCACCCACACTTCATCCACAGATGTATTTTCAAAAATACCTGACCATTTTATTTCTCTGATAAAAATGCAAGGTCCTTACCATGACCTTGGACAGTGCTATAATGTCATACCTACCTTGGTGATCTCATATCCCAATTTGCTTGTGCACTTGTTTACTGCTACCGACATTATCCTCCTTGTTATTCTTGACCATGACCATTAGTTCTCATCTCTAAACTTTTACTATTCTCAAATTTTACTGTCATCACTGATCATTTGAGAGATGCAAATTAAATCTACACAGAGATTTCATCTCACTCCAGAAAGAATGGCTATTATCAAAAAATCAACTGATAACAAGTATTAGGGTGGCTGTGGGGAACAAAATCCCTTCTATGTTGTTGGTGGGAGTGTAAACTGGTACATGCACTATGGAAACCAGTGTGGAGATTCCTCAAAATATTAAAACCAGAGGTTCCATATGATCTTTCTTGATAACTTGCTAAAAAAATTAAAAGCATAATACCACAGCAATATATGCACACCCAGGTTTATAGCAGCACAATTTGTAACAGGTACATCTTGGGAACAGCCCAAATGCCTGTCAACAGGTGCACAGGCAAAGAAGTCTTTTTATACAATTGACTACCACTGTGCCATAAAGAAGGATATAGTTGAGACTTTTGTAGGTAAATTTAGGTACCTGGTGACCAAACTCTTAATAAGTTCCACACACATATTTAAATAATGCAGTTTCTCTGGTGTGAGAAACTGAAAGGGTAAATATGGGCAAAGTACATATTAGGTATTGTGAAACAAGAAGAAAATGTTTAAATGGGAAGGGGATCAGGAAATGGGGGAGGGGGAAAGGGAGGAGTAGAGAGGAAAAAATGACAGTAGAAGGAAAAACTGGAAACGAAGCTTTTGTAAGTAACCAGTAGAAGAGAGGTTGAAGGGAGAGAAGGGGTCTGGGAAAAAAGAAGAATCAAGATGTACTATGTATAGGTAGAAATAGTCTATCATTACCGTGACCATTATGTATATCTAAAATGTACCTATACAATTAATTAAAAAATAGAAACCTGAAATTATAATATAAATTGCTCACCCTATCATGGTGTAGAATGGTTCTTAAAGGAGAGTATTTATATTAATTACACTTTGAAATCTGTCTATCTCTAAAGTGAAGAACCTTAAATAGACATTAAGTCTATTGGAAATTTGATCTTGGACTTTTCAGGCTTTAGAACATTAAGAAAGGAATTTTTATTATTTATATGTTACCCACACAAAAGTATGAACTAAGGCATATAAACTACTAGTTATGATATGTAAAGGTGAGTCTTTCATCATTTTTTACCTGCATTTTTTGAATTGAGTCTAATTGTGGATACTGTCACCTAAGAAATCACTTATTAATCCTTTCATTTTAAAGAGAAAAAGAGCAGTAACAAAATAACTAAAGACAAAAACAAACAATACAGAACAATAAAAATGATACAGAATTTCAAAACAAGGCCCTAGGAAGTTAACAGCAGTTGTTATATTACTGTTATCTTCAGTGAAGTTGCTCAGATGTCCAGATACAAGAATGCAAGATTGATCAATTATAGAGAATAAAAAATGAGAGCTTCACTAAACAAAATGGTAGGAATTCAACAATGGTTGTCATATTGCATATTGTTGTCTTCTAATAAATTAGTTGTGGAGATTACCAGGTATAAGCATGCAAAATTGGTCAAAAAATTTAAGCATTAACTTTCCTTTCAATAAACCAATAGACATCAGCAATACAAGCATCCCACCTATATATATATATATATATATATACATACATATATATAGACATATTTTTCCCTTCCTTTTTTTCTTTCTTTTCTTCTTTCCCTCATCCCAGTTGTTCCTTCCCTTTGAGCAATTTCTTTCCCTTTTAAAATATCTACTGTATCTTTCTGTTTTTTTTGTTTTTTTTTTTACTCCTTCAGGTTCTTACACTAGGAAGACAATAAGATGTTAATATATGTGGGTCTGATTTATTTTACTGATGAGTATGGTCTCTAGTTTCATCCATTTAGCTATAAAAGCCTCAAAAAATATGGAACACTTCCCGAATTTGCGTGTCATCCTTTTGCAGGGGCCATGTTAATATTTTCCGTGTCATTCCAATATTAGTATATTTGCTGCTGGAGCAAGCAGTTACTAACTTTTAAAATCTCAACCACATACTTGCCATTTTAAAATACTAATACAACCATTCTATCAGGGCAATATATGTACAGAATGATTCCTTAATTGCAACCAAGTACTTTCAGTCTCCTAAAGCATATATTCAACCTGGGGTCCAAACACTGTTTATCTATCTATCTATATCTATCCTACAAAATAGTTTTAGCAGGTGACAAGTAAATGTCTTAAGTAAGACCCTGCTATTCCCATGTATGTTTAAATTTAAACTTGAAACCTTGTGAAATTGTTTCTCCCTTGTGAATTTCCTATGGTATTCATAATGAATTGAGTACCCTCACCCCTCTCCCTGGCAACAGGAAATTGAATTCTATTTGGAGAAAGTAAAAACAATTGATATTCATTACAAGGTATGTGACAATATTAGTCCTCCATGTATTCAGAATTACTCCTCATCTCTAAATCCGCTTCCTAAGGGAGTATTAAAGCACCAAAGAAGTTTAAAAGAAAATTGGCTCATTATTTCTAAGACAAAGCTATTTTCTTACTGCAGAATTCTATGTAGTTAAGGTTAATAAAGTCTTATTTGAATATGTAAGAAGAACTGGGTTGGGTGTTATGAAACAAAGGAAATAGGAAATGTCTCTTCTTTTTAAAGACTGTAGAGCAAATAATGCAACTATTAGATATGTAAACACGTACATTTAGTTTAATGTGTTAGTCAAAAACTATTAAGATAAAATCTATTACAAGACCTTCTAGTCAAATCAGTCAGGAGGTGGGTGTAGTAAAGGCAAACAGCAACCCGGTAAAAATGACTTGAAAGACATTGCTGCCCTAATGAAGTGGCCCAGGAACACAGCTAAGGATAAACCCAATCTTGTCGGAAGGAAATCATCACAAACATGAAAGATGAGCCTCTGATAATATGTGTTTTCTGATCTTTTGTCATAATTTGCGTGTGTGTGTGTGTGTGTGTGCACGCGCGCATGTGTGTATGGATCTGTCTGTCTGTAAGTGAACCCAGGCGTTGGTACCCCTCAGATTTTTAACTTGCTAACTGTTGATATCCAACGTTCAGGGCTCCCTCAGGGAGCGCAGCTCCAGAAATAAAACCTTAGCGTGTTCGGAAGTGTAAGCGGAGAACAGCGAGAGGAGAGGAAATCGCCGTGCCTTATTTTTGCGTGTGTAGTTGTGTGCTTGGCAACACTGTTCAAAAATCTGTGGTACACACGAGTAGATGTACACATTCTGTGTTTCTCAGTTATCACTGTTTTTCCTTCAGTATACTTACATATCCCCATTGCGCTGAGTTATGATCAAGATAACATCAGTTAACATTTCGCGGACCTAACTGTTTCATACATATGTTACTAGCACTGTCCTTTCCTCCTCGGTAAAATACATACATTCGTGGGGGTCCAAGAGCAGTGACAATCACCCAGAATAAACAACGACGTGTTAAATACGTCAGCATACTTGTGAAACAACATCTGCAGTATCAAGTACATAACAATCAGAATGAGAAGAAAACTTTTTGTTTACAGTTAAAAATATAATTTGACAAAATGTTTTACATTTTATCTCTCTGGCTAGTTTTTCTTTATATTTACCTACAAGGGTAAATTTTCTTTAAAGTTGTCAATGATTTATTATTTAAAAACATGACTAAACCTCAGAGCAGATTCACAATGTAACATTGTAAATGAGTGTGCATGACGGTATTTGTTCTATGTACAATTGTCACCTCTCCCTCTCGGTTTACATTTTGAATTTCAATTTTGGCATTTATGTGTCTTAATGTCTGTATTTCACATTTTAAATCTAAAAAAAAATGAAATATATGAAAGAGCACAGCAAATGCTTTTGAAGAATTCGTGATACTTAATGAAGCTTTACTTGTCACTGTTAAGTGGGATTTACTTTTCTTTGCTACACCAGAAATTTTGTCTTTGCAAATGTACCAGTACTTTTATGCCAAGTGCTTTTGAAAATTTTTGCCTGATCTTTAAATCTCCTGCATGAATAAAACTGGCATGAACACCAAACACAAAGACATTTGATTTAAATGTCAAACATGAACACCAGCACTCTGGGTTTTAAATTTCTTAATCACAGTTTCCTGCATGAGAGAAGGGTCAGAAAGTCCTTCATAATCCTATTGTAGAAATACTTGTTAAGTAGAGAAATATGGAAAAAGGTAAACAAAAATCAAGTTATGGCAAACAAGAGATAGTGACTATAGACTATTTTCATTTCACCCATACATCTGCACATCTTTTCATGAATTCACTAATTAATCCTGCAAACAACCATTTATTAAAAATTCATTACATTTACAGTGATAATCAAATCCACAACTTTGTACTCTGATAACAAAATATACTAAATAAGATGAACATGTTCTGTCAATACCTCCCTTTTTTGAACTAACTTCAGAGGTGTCTTTACTACATGCTTGTTATGTGTTCCGAGCACAGCCCTCCATCCCCGCCTGCTGTGGCCAGTGATTGTGCCCGTGTGTGTCCAGCAGACACCACACGGACAGCCACCACGGGCATGGAGAGCACTCCAGACAGCCGGGGCAGAGCCACACCCAGACCCAGCGGCTCCGATGGCCACTAACTGTTTACAACAGAGAACCAAAACATAATATTTTAAAAGTAATGCCCAAATTACTTTTCGGGTAGTAGAAGGGATACCATGGATATAGTCTGCTATGCGAACAACCATGACGACATGAGAACTGTGGATTGCAAGTGACCAACTGACAAGGCCATGCTACAGTAACTGTGGTTTCCATTCAGCATCCACTGGCTGTTACAGGTTTGGGGTTAATTCTAGAATTCTGTAACTTGGTTTTTCATTTTTCTCCATTTGCCAGCTCGTAATTTTGTTTTGCAAAGGAATGCAGCCTTAGCGTTCACTACTCCATGAGCATCAGGGATGTCACTTTCCCGAGTTTTGTTTTAAACGGTAGATAAAACAGCAAAGGTAGCGGAAGGTCAGCCTGTCACATCTTTCATAGTCACACTCGGTAGAAAGGAAGTGCAAATAAATTGTTCCCATGTCTTCACACTTATGTAAAGAGTGTTGTACTGCATTAATATTTCTCTTTTATTGTATGAAAAAAGCAAAACAAAATTCACAACAAAATAATAGGAGGGTAACCATAGTTAATACATTTCACATTGTTATCTTTCAAGTAATTTCTCAGAGTATAAGATATGAGCATAAAAAGTTCTCCAATTGATGTTAGCACAAATCTGCCTTTTCTGTGAACTAAGGCACATAAACAGTTATACTAACTTGCATTTTTCCTCTTTTCCCTTCCTTCCTTTCCCTTTTTCTCCACCCTAGCTCCTTTTTTCCTTTAAGCAATTTCTTGAATTAATATTTCCAACCCATATCTTCACCCACGTTTCTTTTGCAAAAGCAAAGAACATGAGTTATCTGGTTGGTGCTGTGAAGTAAAACAGCTCCACGCGGACCGGGCTCTGCTTTTCTCCAGCTTCTGACTGAGCACAGGTGCGGGAAATTTCCTGCCCTTTCCTGAGCCCACAGAGTAGGCTTATTTCATCAGGACTGAGGTCTATGTCTCCACATTCCTGATAATTAGAGTTTAGTGACTATATGACCTTACTTCGAATATCTAATTATTTACCAGCAATCAGGTGACATATCAAAGCCTTTTCCCCAACGAATGAGATAACATTAAGGAGCAAACTTGTGACTACAAATTTAATTTCTTCAACTCTATTCAATTTAGTACTTAGACTGTTGTGTTTGCTTACTTTGCTGTGCTTCTCTGCTATATTCTCCGCTCCTGCTCGTGATGCCAGGGATCAGGAGGAGACAATTAATTATTCAACACAAATGATTTCTTGAAACAGTGAGGAATGTAGCACTCACATTTGGCAACCACAACAAAGAGGGTGAAAGGTCATGTACGGCTACGCATGAAGGAGACGCCGGCGAACTCAGGCCCCGGTTAAAGCCACACTGACAGTGACTGTTCTGCATCACCCTATGAGGGACGGTGCACCATGGGAGGGCCTTAGAAACTGGCCACTGTTCCTACATTTTTGGCATGCACTTATCTAAAAATGGCATGGCCTTCAAGAGCCTATAGGTTTATTTTAAATTCTCAATTATTTGCTAACATTTATTATTGTTTATCATTTGGATCACAGACCAGGAATTAAACCATGGAAAGCAGCTAACGAACATGTGATATAGATTATTAGCATAATTTTAGTTATTTTTAAGTGTTAATGGACTATAGCTGATTAGTGAAATCAAATTCTGTTCCTCTATAGATTATTTCAGATGGGGACCAAGAGAACACACAGTTAATCTTTCTCATGTTATGAGGGGTGAGGGGGTGGCTGAGAGTACTGACGTCGACCCCAGTTCATTATTAACAAGCATGTCAGGAGTCTGTAACACACAGGATTTGATAACGGTTTGACTTTTAAGAACTCAAAGAGAGTCAAGAAAAGAAAGAAAAACCAGGTAAAAGCCCATCACTTTAAGCTACATGTATAGAATCCTAAAGTGAGCAGTTCGGGAGTTCACCCTCTGCATTTCTGAAAGCTATGTAAAGGGCAGAGTGACCATTTGGGCCAAACCTGGGCAGTATATTAACTGAGTTTTGAAGCAAAAGAGTTACTAACAATCATTACAGGGGTCCTTTGCTGTAGGAGTGATAACGAGAATTGTGTTTCTAGGTCCGATCTCACTTAACAGTATAACTAGCCCACCTATGTGGTATTTTTAGGCTCAAGAATTTGAAACCCAGAATTTTTAAATTAACACCTTAACATGTGTTATTTTAGCCTACTGAGAAAAATAAGCAAAAAGAATTAATCAGAATATAGCTACTAGAAGCACAGCATCCAGAACGCTCTGCTCCACACAACAGAGTGGCTTACTGAAAGCACCAAGGGCTAGAGTAAAATACCAGCTTTGCTCGAAATCCAAACACTCCAGCACTTCCCCTATAAGCAGTGCCATCCTGACGTACTGCCTTGAGTGTTACAAGTCACAGGATACCTTTACCTAAATAAATCAATTTGTAAAGGAAATGTTATTTTGGTAACACAAGTGAAGAGTCAACATTGTTTATATTTTGCCTTTATTGTCTGCCCAGCATGTATAAGAGAGCTTTCTGGTGTGATTTGTCTGCGGTTGGGCAGAATCTCCTTTCTACCACAGAAACAGGAAACCCTCTCCCAACCCGCAAGCATCATGCTGACCCAGGGACTTGGTGGTCACTGCAGATATGGAACTAGTTCTCTACCAGAGAATTCCTTTCGTTTGAGACACTGGGAAAAGCAAGAGCCAATTTCTGGGCACAGTAGTGGCAGCCCGGGAAGCAGTAGGAGCTGGAGCCTGAGGCAGGAGGTGATAGTGGTGTACACCATAATTGCTGGCTCAGCTGCGGCTGTGGAAATGGAAGCATGCAGGGCCGCTGGCTCTCTGGATCCGGCCGTGATAATTCTGCCTGACCAGGCCACCTGTATCCTTGCAATATTTTTTCTAAGTTGATTTTGTCAAAGCCTTCATAATTCATTGATTTCCCAAATTATTTTTTGGTAGACCTTTTCTTACATTTATAAATAGAATATATTTTTGTGTAAATAGCTAAGAGCCTTGAATGATGTAAGAATTAAGATATAAGAATTAAAAAACAAATACAATAAGTATATTCATTAAATGTTTATTTAATGGCTGCCTGAAAGCATTAGGCAGAAATCTTATGGTATATATGGAATTATTGGAATAAAGTAATCTGTGATATATTCATAAGGGAGGTTTTTGAACTGATACTATTAGGTTTAAAAAATAATTCATCAAATTAAAACAGGAACATGGCAATTTGAATGTTTCATAAAAATTGGTCCAAAGGTTAGAGTTGTTTTGGATAAGAGATATGTGTTGTATAGTTTGAGATCCAAAACATTGCACTTGTCACTTTGGGACAATCAAATATATTTTGAGAGTGCTAGCTCTAAATACACGGTTCTGTCCACGTGAGAAACAGCGCCAGAAAAGAGACGAGGAGCAGAGAAGGAGTCACACAAGAACAACCTCCCAAACCCGGGGAAAAACCAGGCCCGTTCGGTTCCTACATTTTGGATCACTTGTTATTGCCTCTGTTACTCCTTCTTATCGCTTTTTAATTGTTTAAAATTTTATTTTATTTCTGACAAATTGACATTGGATCTCTATATTTGCATATATCCAGGGATACATACCACACTGTGATATTTTGATAAATGGTTACATTCTGGAATAATGAACCGCTAGTTAGCAAATTCATTACCTTATGTACTATCTCTGTGTGTGTAGTGAGTACATCTAAAAACCCTTTTTAACTAGCGTGAAATGTCCTATGCATTCTTATTTATTATAGTCACCATTCTGAGCCAAATATCACTAGAGTTCCTTTTCCTAATTTCAATTTGTGTCATTTATCATCTCATTGTTCTTGCCACTGTTTTCCAACCTCTATGAGTTTGATATTTTTAAATTCCATGTGTTAAGTAAAACTTTTCAGTATTTCTAATCTGTGCCTAGCATTATGTTATTCAAACCCAATCATACTGTCACAAATGACAGAGTTTCTCTCTTATATTAAAGCTGAATAATATTCTCATTTGTATATCACATTATTGTCACTATCCCTTCTTCATTTATGAAAAGTACACACAAAATAGTCAAACTGGCTTTAATTGCTTTGTTTGTAAGCGAGGTACCCATTTTTATCAAGAAAACTGTGAGCAAATATTTCATATGAAAGAACAAAAGACAGAATGGTAGCTGCACATGATCTCATATGCTCAGTTCAACAGCACATGTGATTTATTGTTTATAATTTAGTTTCATCTTATTTTAGACATTCATTTTCTCCTGAAAGTAGTCTGTGTCATATAAAATGTTAGTTTTAGTCAAAGTTGTTTTAGGTTGACTATTCATACCTCCACTGACAATGATTCACCTTCAGTTTAAATCCTTAGGAACTCTCTAGAAAATTTGAATGTTGTAAAATCCACTAGATGGGAATTCTAATGTCATAAGATTTTAACCAAAGAGTTGAGAGAATAATTTGCTTAAGAATATATATCTGTTAAAAACTCAATGATTATTTAAATGTACATCTTGAAAGAAATGGTTAGAGAAGTAGGCTGCAAAAGAATTTCTATTGCTTTTAAATTGTGACTCAAGTGTAAAGGGAGACTTTCTTTATATTTTTAAGAAAGCAATCAACCTACTGCCAGAATTTCATAAGTTTACACCTCTGTACTGTTTATTTCTTATATTAAGCATACTACCCAGCTATTTCCTGTATATATTGAAGTCAAAAGTGGATTGAATGATAATTTAACTGTCACATTCATGATGCCCTCTTGAGAGATGAAAGTTGATCCCTGGCCTGCATCCCTCCAAAAGCAAGATGACAGGAAGTACTCACAGCAATTGGCAGGAAGTATATTTAAGAAAGATATGTTGGCTTTTCTTCCTGGCGTTGGACATCTAATTATATATTAGATATGCCTGAATGTTTGTATATGAAACCTGTGTAGATGAAGGAGAACTAGAAGGAGGTGCTCTGTGGAAAGAAGCACTAGTGGAACTGCCTATGATTTCGTGCTTCAATTTATCTACAGTTGTGAAATTCTTGTACACTGAATGCTCTCTGTCTAGTTAGGTGGGTTTCAGTTTCTGGCCTTCAAAGTGTTGCGCTGTGGGGCACAAATCCTAATTTAAAGGAAAAGAAAAGAGATTGACTTAACCTCATACTACCCACAGTAAAAAACTATAGAGGAGGAAGTCTTTCAAGACACTCTGAAAAAACATATCTTCACAAAGACAATAGTTTCACACTTATTGGTTTTCTGGAAAGGAATATGGAAGCTTTTACAGTAAATAAATGATGTTTTAGGATGTTGATTAATATGACTAACTGCTATAAATACTATGCAATTGATAACCCCATTAATACATACAGCTTCTATTTCTTTATGTATATGTTGAAAATGAATTTAATTTAAGACACACCACAGCTCCTTCTCTGAAATCCTCAGAGCATATGCTAATTTGGAACTGAGAGGTATGCAGCTTTGAATTTGAGGTGTCTTGAGGTGGAACATTAAAAGTCTGTAGAGTTTGAAAGCTCGGAAAGAATTGCAACACTGTGCGACCTCCTGAGGGTATTGCTAAGACATAGGAAAACAGGAAGTAATACAACGCGCAGTTAGAAACAATTATGAAGAAGAAAGTCATTTTCCTGCCCTGATGTCCAGGACAGTAACTTCCTCTGCAAGCACTATATTAATAAGAAACTAATGTGTAATAAGCTACTGAGTAATGACTATTTGAATCTGTGATTTTCTTTATCAATAAACACAATAAAAGGCAGAATAAAATGTTTGTGAAAATGTAAAAAATGTTTCAATGGTAAAATATCATTTTACCTATTTGTGGAGTATAAATAAACACATAAAAATGCTCAGTATCACAAATGATTGGGAAAATCCAAATTGAAACTATGATGAGATTCTATCTTACCTCAGCAACAATAGCTATTGTCAGCCCTTCCAGTATCCTCTCCCCAAAAGCCAAGATACTGGCCCAGAGAGAGAGAGATAGAGTATTTTCAAGACTTAAGTTTTCATTGATTTTCCAGAACTCCTCTCTTTTGAGGTAATAGCCCAAGCGAGCACTTCCCTTAGATCAAATCGTGATGAAAGGTATCTTCAGGCCCTCAAAGCGGAGCTAGCCCAGTTGGCAAGGACGATAAAAGAAATATTAGCTTCAGAATGCATGCAGTTGTATCCCTGCAGAGTACAGAGTTTTTAAAAAGGCAAAAGTTCAGTAAATTACATTGACTTTGTACAAAAGATCACAGGCAATGGTGGGATTTCTTATTTTTTCTTCTGGTTCTCTTGAACTATATTATGAAGTATCCAAGTGTTGTGTGTGTGTGTGTGTGTGTGTGTGAGAGAGAGAGAGAGAGAGAGAGAGAGAGAGAGAGAGAGAGAGAGAGAGAGAGAGAGAGAGGAAGAGAGAGTGTATGTGTTTCTGGCATGAAAAGTTTTGATATGATACATTTGGATAAACTTTTGATCTGACAGACATATTTTTCTTTTTCACTTTTTATTACATTAAGTTTAATAAAATCTATAACATATTATTTTTACATTCCTCAAGTCAAGTTTTTATACAATTAAAGTTAAAACAATTTTACATACTTTTACTTGGGAATATTCTAGATTATAGGGCAATCACAAATATAATAATTATCATCAATAATGCATAATATGATCTGTTATGATTTTATGCCCAAAGATCATACTATGAAGCAGATTCTGTGGAAGATGTGCCAAAGTTCCTCTCTGGTTAGCGAGATCAGTGTTGTGGGGATGTCGTATGAATAATTCCCTTTGTGAAAACCTGCCTCCTCCAAGTACATTGTGCCAAGTGTAATTTTCTGCTATATAATAACTCTTTTCTCTTTCACTCAGTGAACTGTATGTCCACGATAGGTACGAAATCTTTATTTGGCCACCAGTCCCTTTGGAATAAGAATAGCTGTTACCTGCATTTCTTATAACCCTGTTTTCACTTTTAATGAATCCCACTATGTCTATTAATACTAAAAGTATATTTATTGAACTGCTTTGGCATATGTATTCATCTCCAAAGAAACTTAGCAAGTAAATGTGAGCAGAGGTAGGAAATATAACTAAAGAGTCTGTCTTTAATCTACAGTAATATTAATTTTGTTGTATTGAATTATAGTGTTTAGAAACACAGAATTTCATTTACTTTTTTATTATTTATTGTTCTATTTTAGCTAGTAGCCAGTGCTTTTATTTTTGTCATAATTTCAGGTAGGTTTCTTGACATTTCAACACTGTAGAGCCACAGAAATTAAGAACACTTTCAACACTGGACCATGAAATACAGAAATAATTAAGATGTCTGATTCATGTTTAATCTGACGGTTTTGTTTCTTTAATTTACCATGTTCAACTCAGGTAGAAGTATCTTAAGTAACTCATCAAATGGCACTGAAAATATTCCAGGGATTTGAATGATTCAACAAATTTTTTGGAAGTATTCAAATTTAACTTAAAAAGAATGAAGGGTATAAATTTGTAAACATACTTACAAATAGCTGATAATTACTCTTTTTAAATTATCTAACCACATAATGACATAAACAACTATATTTGACAAAGATTTGTATTTCGCATATGTGTGTGTTGTATGCAAATACATATAAAATGAAATATATATTAGTTTTCAATGTACCTTTTTAAAAATCTTGTAATAGTTGTGAGATGTCTTCTTTCCCATAATCATTTCTGAGTTGAATATATTACTTTACTCAAGGGCCAAAATTATTTTCTACAAATGTCTTATCTAGCTATCACTCTTGAGCAGAAAATTGTATTAGGAAGTTTAATTAGCAGAAGATTTCATATAAGAAAACTGAAGTTGAAAGCTGTTATACAATCTTATTCAGTGTTTAAAATGATATTCTTATCATGCAGAGTTGGAAAGAATGCTACCTAATAATATCTAGGCTTAAACATGTATCACACTATGTGGTAGTTTCATACTTTTAGTGCAATATGATTTTTAAAACATGTTTGAAAATAAAATTTTAAAATTACATATTATATGTGTGAATATAATTCATGGAGATAAGTTTTTTTGGAAAAATATTATATTCTTATTTATAGATGCTGCCTTTCTTTGACCCTGGCATACCAGATAAGAGGTAAGAGTTCTAAAGAACACAATGTCCTGTAGTAATCTGTTGTAACTGGGCCAAAAATCTCCCATCTTACATTAAAATGTCCCTGTTCCCTACCAGTAATCAGCCCCATCCACACCCATATGTGTATAATATCACTCGCTGCAGACCTGATGTGGTGGAGTCAGTTGATTATGAATGTGTTGAGTTTGGTATGTATGTATGACAAGGAAGCTCCCTGTTGTCAGGAAGCCTCAAGGAATTCCTTCATTAAACTGAAAACTGTGATGGGGCAGAGTATGGAAACAGATATAACCTGTGGTCCTATTTTGTTCTGGATCAAGGTGGCAGATTTAGTTTCCTCATTTAAGTAATACACCTACCTGTCAAACATTTATATTGAGTTGGATGATGTGTAACATTCCTTTCATCTGGAAGAATAAAGATATAATTCTCAATGAACAGAAGCATCAAATTTCCAAGTGTATAATAACAGGTGAATGTGATGTACATGATGACTAAACATGACGTTTGAACGCTGTGTCTGTATCCTACTCACAACATTGCTCCCACTAGGCTCTGGAGTAACTAAAAGTGCAGTCCACAGTGCATCTTACACAGCAGACCAAGCAGCACCAGTGCAGCGCAGGCTCAGAAACAGATCTGTGTTTGTTTCTTGTGCTTCATGGCTCTGTTGTGTTATGGATTCCTGAAACCCTTCTTGACTTAAAAAAGCTATGCTTTTGTACATGGCATATCTTTGTTCCACTTATTTCCCCTCCCTGTCTAGCCTTTCTTGATCTGCACATTTCCTTGGACCCTGCTGTGGTTTGCACCTAGATGTCTTCCCCAAGGCCTCGTACAGTCATGGGGGGTGCTTTTCGGGGGTGACAGAATCTAGAGTTTGTGATTGATCCTTGGTCCATTGCTGAGATTAAGAGCAAGTGCTACACCAGTCCTAGGGCGTGTAGTCTGCATACAAGATAAGGGACAGGAAGAGGCTTGTACTGTCCTCTACCATGTTGCTTTTGCTGTCTTTTGCTTGCCATGAATTGTTACTCTCTGTGAAGCCACCCTGCCTTGGAGCCACCCAATTATGGACTGAAACCTCTACAGACTATGAGCTAAATAAGCCTCTCCTCCTTTAACTTTGGGTGTTGTGTATTTTGTTGTAGCAATAAGAAAAGTAACTAAGACAGATCAGTACAAGAGATCTATCCCCTAATAACTTCAGTGAGTATAAATACTATATTCACAAATAGAAAATAAGATTAATAATATCAACAAGAACAAAAATGGAGAAAGGGATTGTAGAGGAGGTAGAATGGAAGGAGAAAAAGCTTTAAAAACAATGAAGTTTATGATGTGTGAGTACTTACTCCCCAAGATGACTGTAAACTGCAAACAATGGAAGCACGTACTAATTTAAACAAAAATCTATATTTTTATTGTTGCTATCTTCTCTTCCTTCTAGGTGCATGTAATTTGGCATTTCACTCATGTTTTCTTGGCAGAAATAATGTTTGTGCCAAGACATAGAGTATGAAGACCTCTTTGTCTTTAGGACTTCATCATATCAATCACATTGAACCTGAGAAAGAATAGCTATACCAGAAACCATCAGCTACCATTGTTTATGTCTTGCAAATTTTGGAATTGAGGTCTTGAGTTGTAGGGGATGACCACTGTGGACATGGGGAGGAGTCTGAGAAGGAGAGGAGGAGGAGGGAAGGGAGGGGAGCAGGAAGTAGAAACCATCATGCATAAGCATCTATATGTACACATTTTTCACATTGAATATATTTATTATGTATCACAAACATAAACTAAATCATTTTAGATTTTTATTAGTACAGGTGTCTATTTTTGTGAATGCAGGTTAAGTGAAAGTTCATACTGTAAATGAAATTCATCTCATCATGAGAGAGTTAAAGTTACTGTAATCCAGTATGAACAATTTGTCTAAAAGTGTTCTTTGATTTAGTAGAATTGTCTTATATATTTTATATGTGTCTTATCCTAGGAGTCTTGTGTCGATCTGTGTCTATGATAATTAACTGCATAAGGATTTACAAGATAAATAAATGAATAAGATGCTGACACAATAAAAGCAGAGTGGAGTAGAGGAGAAAAGGGATTAAGATGTGTTATGCAGATGTACCAATTCCCTACAGGGAGTGTATTCATCATGTACTGCAAACATGCGCACATTCATGTTTTCATACAGAGAGCGCAAGGCTGCACTGTGTCACCCACAGCTGACAATGTCATTACAAGAAGCTAAGTTTACAGGCCACTTTCCTAGGGGAACTAAATATGCATATTCTATTCCAAACTGAGACATATTCTAAGGGTGGAATACATGACCAACTTTGGTCTATGAAATATAATTTAGTGCATTCTATCTATGAAAACAGGAATGATACTGATGATGAAGAAAATATAATAAATTTGAAATCCTTTCCATGATCTATAAACAAAAACAATACTTAATAAATAAATTAAGGGTAGGAAGCAACTTCTTATATCCTATAAATGACATTTACACAATCCTAAAATCAACTGAACATTTTGCAGTTAAATTTTGAAAGTAAAAATCAGAGTAGAATTTAAAAAGTATTCATCTCATCATGACAGAAAAATGTTCAATGCAATGCCTTTGAATGAAGGAATACAAACAGGGACATGACAACATGTTTCAAACTTCCTACTAAATTTTTAAAATTTCAGAAAATCCGTGCTAAGAAGAAAGATTAACATAGTACTGATTTGATATTGGATTGAGAATTCTTGGAAGAAGAAAATGCCAAAATCACCCTAAGGTTTAGGAAAATCAGTTAGTGAATGAATTTGAACATTTAAAATACTATTTTTGGTTCATGGAAGAAAGTAGAAATAGGAAGAAGTAGAGAATAGGAAATTTAAGCTGGAGAAAAAGGTACTGATAAGTATAATTAAGAGCACCGAAAGAACACACACAATACAGGGGATGAGTTACAGCAAACTGCAAGACCGCACATTAGAGACCAGTGATATAACATGGGAGTAGGATGTTTTCGGCAGAGAGCTGCGTTATTAATGAGGTAATACCCTAATTATTTACACGTGTGAGACTTTTTGTTGAATTGTCTTATATAAGTTTATTTTCCAAATGGTCGATCTGATAAAAACTGGTGATTTGAAAGAGATTCTAATCAGATACTATTGTTGTATTTTCATATTCTAATAATTCCAAAGAAATACTACTCTTGTAGTCTTTACATTTTATTATCTACTGGTGAATTTCCTGTTTATTTTCCTTTTCTCTGATAGTTTTGGTTGAGATCCCTAGAAATAGCAATGAAATATGTTTTACAAATCTACATGTTTTAATACACTAAAGCAGGTTTCCAGTCACATAAGTGGAGCTTGGCCTATTGCAGGATGAGCGGGAGAAGACAGGGATAACTTCAAGGTGGCTACCTGTTCCAACTACAATTTATGAGAGAAGAAAAATGTCCTCTGTGGGCAAATATGGGACAGAA
Source organism: Dinomys branickii (assembly GCA_004027595.1). Taxonomy (NCBI): domain Eukaryota; kingdom Metazoa; phylum Chordata; class Mammalia; order Rodentia; family Dinomyidae; genus Dinomys; species Dinomys branickii. The sequence continues at coordinate 108,295 of PVLD010004153.1, read as the reverse complement.
AAAAACCCCACTCCACACAGCTCTCTGCATTCTTTCTAAGTAAATGAAGTGGTGATAATTGTTAATGTTCTATAAATATCCCTAGCTAGATTGCAACTCGAATGATTATGTCTGTCCTTTGGCCACATTATGAAATATTTTGCACAAGTCTCCGTGCTCCCTGCTAGATCAGGTATTTCCGGCATCCCATCTCCCAAATCCGTCTGTTCTACCTCATAGGTCCTTGGCCACAGACATTTGGCATACTTCTTTGCTTCTTAAAACTGCCTTCCCTGGGGAGGTGACCTTTACCTCTCCACTGACCTGAGCACCTCACCTCTAAGTCCCCTTCACAGCCCATTCTTACACCTCTCATCACTCCAGGCTGGAGGTGAACTCCACCTCTTGAAGGCAGCGTTATCAAGTCTACTACAAACAAGTTAATAATGTCTAAGTACGTAGTGAACTGTAGGGTTTCTGGAAATTGGGGGAAAACTTGAGGAATTTGAAAAGATCTCAGAGATAACAACACTTAGGAAATGTGATTCAATGATAAAACTTTGGTTCCTGAAATAATAAGTAGAAAGGAAGTAAGCATTCTTGCAGAAACAAATGAGACAGAAACATTCACTGTAAAAGGAACCCAGGGAGATAGGCATGATGCTAGGGTAGTAACTGGGCAAGCACATCAACCCCTCATTGGCCTGGACTCGCAGATCAGTGAAAACAGCAACAGTGGAATCTTGGTTTTGTCTTGTGTGTGTGTGTGTGTGTGTGTGTGTGTGTGTGTGTGCACGCGCGCGCGCGCTACTTGCTTAAAGCACCAGATAAATGCTTTTAGAAATTGTCAAGCAATATAAAGATGAAACATAAAAGTTGGCTTGTTTTTAATGTATCACTGTGTGACAATTTTATAAAATTCATGAGTAGTGTTTCCAGGTTATGCAGGGTTCTGACATTTGCATACCAAGAACTGCCTTTGCACTAGACCTCGCAGAGTGTAATTTTCTATTTCTTTTGTCTTGGGCCAATTTGAGAGCTGGCAGTTTCAATTATTTCAAGACTAATAGCTCTATTTTCTAATGTGGAAATGGGGAATCATACCATTGAAAGAAACAATAATTTTCACTCTGTGGAATCAAGGAGCTAGGTCAAGGAGGATACCGCCCACCCACTCCATGCTCTTCCTTCCTCTGTGTCCATGCTAGGAGTGGGAAAGTTATTTTCCAAGTGCCCTGTCATAGGGTTCTGGTGTATGACTCTTCCTCCACTGAGGCTTCACAGGGAAGGTGGTGGAACCTGATTTCTCTGGTGGCAGAGGGAAACTTAGGGCCCCACTGGGCACCTGACTGCACACATTGCTCTGGAGCTCACCAGGGAAGGCAGAGAGGCGAGCTACACTTCCTGTCCCTCCGCGTTCCCACCAGGTGTGCAACCAACCTATTTCCAGAACTGCATCCCTGTCGTTCTCCTCCCTTCCCGGCCCCAGTCAGGATGGAAGGGTTTAGAGACAAATCAGCACCTGACTCTCCTGGAATGTGATTTTTGCCTTGTATATTTAACTCTGAAACTATATTTTACTTATTGCTGTGAACCAAACATTAATAAATTTGATTTTTAAGAGAGATTATACTTTTCTTTCCATTTCTAAAATATAAGCGTGGCTTTAAAATTATGGGCAACAAAGAGTAATATTTTAGTCCTTAACAGGAAAGGAAAAACATGTTTCTTTGGCTTCAAATATTTGAGGACATCTTTGAAATATTATTTTCCTCATTTTTTTCATTTTTTCTCTAAATTTTCTAGCCATGTTTTCTATCTGCTAATGTTTTCAGTCAATAATAATATCACACAATTGCACCACTATAAAATGGCCAATGAACAGTCTCATAATCAGTGATGATTTTATTCCAATTGTTTAGCAACAAACTCTGGCCTTTCTTCAGTAGACCTTGTTTCCAGTTTTATGGCCCACACCTCCCACATCAGTCTCCCAAGGCAACTGTGGTAGTCAGCTTGCCGCACTGAGCTGCACTGGGCCAGCGTGGGGCTGTGTGCGGAGGGCCCACCTGAGGACTGTTGCCAACAGTGTAAAAAGGGAATAGGAGAGAAGATGGTGCTGTTGATTCTCCTAGAGATGCTCACCTGATTTTCTTGTTATGAACTAAGCTGTTCTCATCGTCAAAGGAGCTCGAGTTCACCCTGTCACCGAGGATGGCTGTGCTTCCTGTCGGGGAAGCTCTGGTCCTTACCGTGACCATTGTTCCCTGGCGCCAGTGCAGATCCTTCAGCCTTCTGGCACAGACCCTTCATCCCTCTGGCACGGACTTTCTAGCTTCCACCACTGACCTTTGGGCCTTCTCAGTGCAGATCCTTGATACAAATTATCATCAGACATTGTGGGCTCTGGGCCTCCAGGTAGACTCATGCAAGACATTTGGATCCAGGCCCTCAGCTGTGTTCTTTGAGTCTCTAGCATGTGGACAGATCTCTTGCTCTCCTTTGCATTTGATTCTTTGGGTGAATACTATAAAATAATCCTATAAATTATGTTTTCTGTATTAAATCTTTCCCCTTCTAAACCCCAATTATAACACCAATTATGTCCAACAATATCAAAGGTTCCCTGGGTTGAAAATCACTCCCAATTAGAACTGCTAGTTTTGACCATTGTCTCCTATCACAGATTCAGCCCACTTCAGCGATATGAGTGTGTTCACACAGAACGGTGATTTCCGTTCATATTCATATCCGTTATTGTGTATGATTCTTTAGATATGCAGAGATCTTCACCAGGCATTATGTCATCTTTTTCGGTTAAACAGCATTTTACTGTTACTTCTCCTTCTCTGATGGTGTATATTTGCAGTACAGGATGTTCACATTTGCCTCACAAAGCAGGTGCATGCAGACAGCATAGCTTTCTTCCTTTGTCAGTCCCCTCCATTTCCCATCCATCTTTGTTAGAAGCTCTAACTGTCAAAAGTGTATTGTACTAGCATTTGTGCAACAAGGGACAGAAACAGAATCATTTGTCAAAGCAAGAATTAATAATAGGTTTCATGTGCTAGAACTGCTCTTTCTATTCTAAGAAAAAAGTAAATATTCACCCAAATATTTGAAAGGCAAGCATGGAAATATATTGTACTAATGAACATTTTTTTAAAAGACTGTGTTCAAATGCATGAAGCTCTTTTGCATGTGGATTACTTTTACGGGTCAAACATTTAATTCATCCCCTGAAGTATACAACCTGTTGCCTGCACACACAAAAAAATGGCTCAGAAGCCAGTATCTGACTGCACTCTAAATATACACTTGACCTTAAACAGATGATTTATTTAACAATTTTACTCATTCAGTGTCCTGATGGTTCTCCAAGTATGAAATGAGTTTTCAATATTTGGTTCTCACTTTACGGAAATTCCTTGAAGATTCTGAAAATGACTCACATTTCTTTAATATTCAAATCTGGGAAATCTGATCATAAGTGAGTTACACTCACAGGGGTGCCAAATATTTAATTTTGCAAAAAAACTATGACTCAGGCAAAGATGTGGTAGCAGATGACTATTTAGCAAGATATTCTGTACACCAAATTCATTCTCAGGTTTTTCTCAATGTACAATGATCTGTAGAGATATCTTCAGGCTATCTTATTTCCGGTTTACTTGCCACGCAAGTTTCATTAAACCTTAATTTTCATATTTATATTTAAAACATAATATTTTATATAAGAAAAGATTTTTTTAATTCTAGCTTTTTAGCACTGTATTTTACACATCTTTTGTGTTTAAATCATCCAGCAAATATTGATTGAGCCAATAGTCTAAAGCGAGAACCTTAATGTGAAAATGTATTTTGAAACAAGGTCTGTAACCTGAAATTAATAAACAATTCAAAATATGGATAAATTCATGTATTTACATATGTTTTAATAACTATGAAATATGTGTTAACTAATAATTATAGAAAAACTTGGACAAATGCTATAATTTATGTTGAACTAGAACCTTTCTTTACACTTAATCTGTTGTCTTCCATGAGAGATGTTGAAGAAGATATTCAGATTTCACTATAAAGTAACATTGTTGCATGTATTGAAACAATGCTTATAAACTTTTTCTTATGTAAATCATTAACATTTAAGTTATCTTAGTGGTATTCAAGAAACTACAGTTAACATGTAGCTTGAATTTCACTGAGTTTCATTGATCAAAACTATCTTTTGGGACATTTTCACAAGTGTGTGTTATAAAATATATGGCCTATATTAACTTGATGAAAATTTAGTTTTTCATTATTTGTCCTTTATGGTGCTCCTACCTAGGTTAGAGAACCGCAATAGATTTTCTTCTTGTTTAAGAGAAAAAGAAGTGTAGACAGAAATTAGAGCGCCTGCTCTTCTTCTGAGCGGTGCCTTATACACTCCACACAGTGGCAAATATGAAGTGCGTCACAAGGAACTGCTAATTGTGAAAATGTATAAAGCAGAATCAAAAGACTGTAGTATATATAAGAAGATGAAAAGAATCAGAAAAAGTCCGACTACATCTGGGTTGATGTACAATCTGTTATCCAAATTGATTACTGTACGTAATGAGAGAGAATGCCCTCAGTAACTGCACCAGCAAAGTCGCCATACTCCCCACTGATAACGGCCACTGCTTACCAGTTACTCTTAATATTTAATGCAGTATATGTTTAGAAGTTTTTGCTTTGCTCACATTTTCAATTTTCACTGTATCCTGCAGGGTTTATGCTTATTCTGTCATGTTATTTCTGTTAGTCATTTCTTTGCCCAAAGACAGAATGTTTACAGCTGGTAGGACAAAGGGTTCACAGAATAGGTCTCAGTGCTTGCTCATACCATTTTCATGATGCTACTATCCTGTCTTACATAAAGATACGCATGCACTCATTCACAGTGGACATACACACACATTTTTTCTGCCTATATATATGCATAAATAATTCCACAGTCTTATTTCAAATTAGAATGATGCTATTTATTTCAATTTTAATATGTTTTCTTACTAGTAAAATTGATATCCTGTGGTAGAAACTATTTAATGGCAGATTAGATTTAAAATACAATTTTGTTCATAAATTGAAATGGCTCTCCAGAGCTTAAAATATTTTCAGCCTTAGAGAATTAGGTTTGGAAATAATTCCCTTCCCTTCTAAGCTTATGCAAATTCAAACATTAGTGGTTAAAACAAAAACATATTTTATATTATTTGATGATATTAAAATTAAATCCTCATGCTGTGTAATGTTTGTCAAGTCTCTAATAAATGTCTTCTTTCATTCAAGTCTTCTCTCCCTTTCCAAATTCTTTATCCTAAAAAAAAAAAATATCTATCTATCTATCTATCTATCTATCTATCTATCTCTTTTGGATTACTGTGATAATTTTTAAGCTCCTATGATTTTAATCTTTCAGTTCACATTATTACCTTTTTAACTATAGTCATCTAGGTAAAATAGGAAGTTTAACCTTGGTATCCCCATCTTAGCAATTCCAGGGCTCCCCACTGTCTGAGCCAAAGGCTCCTGTGTGTCCTGTCATCTCTGCCGCACCATCCTGTGATGTGACGTTTCCTGATAGCCTTACGCCTTATGCCTCATGCCTTTCCATGTCTTTTCTCATGCCATCACTTCTTACCTAAGTGCCCTTTTCTATTTTTTGACTGGAGAATATCTGATAATTTTGCAAAATTCAGTAAAGTTATCTTCAACATTTTGTGATGTTTTCTGCACCTTCTATGCCCTCTAATTTAATTATCAGTTCAATTATGCTTCCAATGTACTATAAATAGACCTTTACTACAAATTATATGATTTCATTTCATGCAGCTACCTAAAGATAGGTAGACAGGTATATTTTTATTTTCAATTTTCAGTGTCTAATAAAGTATCTAACAAGAAGCAAGCATTCAATAAATTCTGGTGAGTAAATGACTACATGAGTGTGTTAGTCTGTTTATACTGGTATTGCAAGGATCTTAGTCTGGATAATTAATGAACAATAGAAATTTATTTCTTATAGTTCTGGACTCTAGGAAGCCTAAGATCAAGGCACCCACAGGTTCCATGTGGGACAAGGGCCTTGAACTCTGTGCTTACGCGGCAGAAAGGCAGATGGGTGAGAAGGGCTGGCTCCCTCTGGACATGCTAGTGAAGGGTGGAGTCTTCAGGGTTGAGTTCCCTCCTAAAGGCCTCTCCTGTTAGTGTTGCTGCTTTGGCGATTATGCTTCAACATGAATTTTAGAATGGAAGCAAACACTCAAACCATAGCAATAAATTACTGTAGATGACTAAAGGGGATTTTCCAGTTCTAAACGTGTTATGATTTAGCCATTGTCATCATGAAACCATACATGGCTCTGCTGCTAAGTGAGATCCCTCTCAGTCTTCTGGTTGCACTCTCCTTCCATAACTGCTGCCCTGGGCTTGACCTGCAAAGACCAATTAAGAAAATAAAACTCTAAGTTCTGCATCTCAAGTCTTTGAATTAAATTAGCACTAGAGAGGGGTTGGGAAAGATTCATGTACCTTTTAGTCTAAACCTGGATATCACATTTTTGTGTACCACACTGGTTAATAAAGCTGAGAACAACCAGAGTAAATCCATCAAGAATAAAAGATGCATTGTTTTTTTTTTTTCAGCAGATGACTTGAGCTATCTATCAAAATGCCCCAGGCCAAGCTCCAAGGCTTTAGAATAAAACTTTGAATATTAAGAATGCAATGTATCACATTTTAAAGAGCTTTCTGTGATGGAGGAGTATATTTTTCATCTTTACTAGGTGAGTTTTTTGAAATTAGCTTTAAAATATAAGAGAAATGAAAACTTTAAAATCATTACTTTAGATGGTTTTAGCATATTGGTAATACTGTCTGTTTTCTTTTCTACCTAGAACTGAATTTACAGTACATGTGGCACAGATACTAGTTCTATTCACAGTACACTTTTTCCTTATGCACACTGCCATTTCTAGTTATTTTTCTCATTATCTACTGCTGGCTGTCCCAGTTATTGTCCACTTCTTTCTGATTTTCTTTTCTCTTTGTTATCTTTGAGTTTCCTTGTCTTGATTTGAACTTCCATTATATTTTAATGGTCTCCTTCACTGTATTTCTGTAAGGACATTTCAAAGCATCTGATGGTTAAATTATTTCATGTATGAATTCGAGCAGCATTTCATTTGTAAGCCATTTGTACTTGATGTCATTACTAATGTACTTGAGTACAAATCTGCTAGGAGATATCTTAAAATGTGATGAATGTTTAAATTTGAAAACATTTATCATAGTAAAAAGTGCATTGCTATTAATTCTCCTCAAAACATTTCTCTTTTCTTCAAACACAACTTCTCATCATTCGTGCCACTTTCCGCAGCATTTCTGATAGTTTTCTTTCCTGAGAGTCATCAGTTGTGCTATTTTGCCTGCCCCCATGTCCCGGTCAATTCCAAAGGTTTACCTTTCAGTGTTTGTTTGACTTGGGAAAGAGAAGAGTTTTGTGGTGTCCGCGGGGTAGTGATACAAGTGCACAGGGTACTGTTTTTACTTCACAAAAACTACCATAAATGTTTTTAATTGATTCAGGCCATTGTGACAGTTAGGAAAAGATACTCAAGAAATAGGACTTCTTAATCTGCAGTAGACAGAAAAGCAACAAAGGGATCTGTGCTTTGGGGTGGGAGGAGTTTGAAAGATGTTAATGGTAAAATGCCTTTTATTGAATTTTTTAATTTTTAATTTAAATTTTCACCATGTCGTTAAATTACACCTTGTGCTGTACTTTTCATTGCATTCATTTTATCTGCTCTATATTATTGTAACATTTATGCTATTTTGCTTAGTCTTTTTGTCTAACCTATTAACTTTCTTTCATTCCTTAAGATTTTATACTAAATCATAAAAATTGCAACATACTTCACCCAAATTCCATCACAAATTAATATTCTTATGATTGGCCCCTAAACATTTAAAATCTGTATAAATCGCCTAGTTTTCAGGCTGCTGTTGATGCATATTTCATTCATATTTATATTTTGAACAGAATCCATCATTATCCTTACTATGTATATTCAATATCCAAATTCTTTCAAATATTTATTCTTCATTCTCATATTTATTCATCATTTCTCTATATACCTCTATGTTTACATGTTGGATCATTTTCCTTCTCCCTGAAAATCTTTTAGCATTTGTTATGCAGCATTAATAGTAATGAAATAGCTGATTATCTCTTGGTATAGAATTGAAAGGTGAGACTACATTTTAACTGTTTCCCTACCTGCTCCTCGTTTGTCCTGGAAATGATTATTGTTTCTTCAATCCAGGTATTTGGATCCAATTTGGCTATGTACTTTTGGTGTCATTTGTACTTTTAAAACAAGTTATATTATTTCAGTTTATATGAATTATAGGTTAGTATGAAAATGCACAAATCAAAAAGTCTGCTGGGCATTAGCACAGTGTACTGTGGACTGACTACGGTGGTGGAGAATCATGAAGAAAATGCATTAGCTCCACATACGTGAATTGAAATGTCAGTCATGGTGTTAGCTGGTGGCAAATCATTGAAGTTTAAACACTTTTACTTCTAATCATTAGTCATGAATTTACTCCTTCACTTCTTTTACTCAACAAATAATGAGTAAACCATACCAAGGGACAGGCTCCAAGTCAGCCTAGAACTTCCTGTGTCTTCTTTGTTTGTTCAGTGTTTGGATGACACTTCCTACCTAAATGTGAGTTGCAAAATACACGAATGGATGTCCAGGATAAGTTTATCCAGGTAATCCTAGGAAATGTCCCCAACATGTGGCAATTTAAAAATTTGTCTTTTTTTTTGTTTTGTTTTTGTGTGTGAAACATATTTTTGAGTGAATAAAATCTTTGAATAGTAAGTAAATACTGAAGACAGAATTTCTATATTGGATTTTAGCGATGCAGAACATGATGGCGGAAAGAAATGTCTTTTCTAGCAAAAAAATAAGATAAATGTGAGACAACACAGGACAAAGTTGGCATTTTGGAATATAAAGTTTTTATCTTTATCTCCTATTGGAGAGTTATTTTGCTCAGACATCACTGTAACAGAATTACATGTATTAACAGTTACTTTTAATCTATTTTAAATAGCACCAAAAGGTGGAAAACACTGCAAAATTTTATTAACTGTATTTGTTTTGAACATTCCTTTATTGCATTCTGTGTTCTCCTTGAAGAAGACTATTTTGGTTGCTAATGCTATGCTATTTATATTTCCTTCTGGTGAAAACCGTTTTTTGCATATCTCTATGACTCACTCTTTCATGTACAAGTATCATATTGTCTGTGTGGTTTTCCTTGGCTGTCTTATCTAGATGGGGACCCATGCCAAGGTGTAACCTCCAACCCCTGTTTCCTGCCATATTTTATGTATTTTCCATCTGGCTTACTGTACTCATTATGTATTTTTGTCTCTTTGTCTAAAAATATGCTCCATGCAATTAGAGATGTCTGTCTGTATTTCCAGTCTCTGTGTCTAGTAATAGATTTGTACCCACCGCCTGCCACTCAGTCATCATACACAGAATAACTGAATAAACAGAAGCAGTTTGAATGAGAATTCCATTATGTAATCTGATTGTCCATATCCTATAAGTTTAAGTAGAAGTGTGAATAATTCCATATTTAAATACAATTTCCACACCACTAACAAATTGCCTTTAACAAAATTATGCTCAATAAATATTTATAAATTATACAAAAGAGTGATTGAGTAAAATCCCAAAGTACAACTCTAAAATTATAGAATAATTCAATTTTGTTCAGTCACAAAACTGAAAGCTTCTAACTACAGAATGTAAAGTAATATTTCTGGCTATAAAACGATGCATTTCCAAACATCTTTTCTCATATTAAAAACCCAATTGTTTTACTCAAAAAGCATAAATTTGACTTTAGTACAACAAAACCAAAGAAAGGCAATAAATATATGATGACTCTACACAAAATAGGGCGTCAAATATAAAATAATAAGAGAAAGTTCAGCAACTATAAGGCATGAGAGACAGCCGAGGGAGCGAAAATAAGGCAATAACATTCTAGGTTAGATGTTAGGAGGGGTTACGATGGGGTGAATTGAAAACTTCGTCTTCTCTTATTGCAACTAAAATATGAAGCTAATATTAGCTTCTGGTTTAGAGTATTATGGTTAAGATAAATGTAGTATAAACTTATTTAAAATGGTGTATGAGGAAAATAATTTTACCATGACTCGTTGTACGCATTGTATGGTAGAAAACACACAGCAAATACTCAATATTCTATAAAATGTCACACCGATTGCAGAGGTGTGGATCCCTGAATGCTCTCTGTACTCCAGCACCTGAGGAAATCTGTAGATGAATGGAAAAGGCAAGAGTTTTCACTGGCTAGAGAAGGAAAGTAGGTTCCTTGAAGCCAATGAGATCATCAGAAATTCGCAGATACTTGTGCAGGGAAATAACCCCTGATTTCGCTAATGTTGCTTCATGGTGGTTTTTAAAACCTCAAACTGAGAATTTATCTTCTCTCTGTCATTTTATTCTGAAACACATCAGACTACCAAGGAACTTCTTAAAGTGGATCTCTTTAAGTAAACAAGACTTTAAAAACACTGTGGCAGCCTGTGGATATGTTACTAAAGTTTACTGATATCAAAATCTGGAATATGCATTGATAGCCCATAAATTACTTTCTCACTCAACATTTACAGTCTGTTAGTATTTTCACATACTGTTCCTAACCACCTTCTACTATTAAATCAATTCCATTTATTTTTTATACTGCATATGTTATCGACTCCCATTCTTCAGGGATGCAAAACCAGAAGTGTTCTGCTTGTTACCACGGTCTTCAGCAGACACTCTTGACTGGTGATTAGTTCATGGCCATCTTTTGATTTATGCTCTTTGAGCAATTCTTGAAGGTAAATTCGTAATTTTTCAGATTGCATGCAAAATTGGATGTGATATCTCTGCTATTCTCAGGATTTCCCATGTTGTAGATACTAAAGTGTCTTGATTCCCAGAAGTGCTTACTAAAATAAATGTAATAATAATAATATCTTGAGGAAATAATATGATATTCAATTCTCACAACAATTCTATGTGCTAAATAATATCACTGGCTTCATTTAGAGCACTGCAAAAACAGACAGATGCTAGAGAAATTTGTTCGTCCTCTGCTTATATTCACGCAATTAATTAATTCTGGTTTCAAGATTCCATCTTGGGAGTCTGGCTCCAGAATATCTGGATCAGATCTCTGTACTGCTAAACTCAAGGCTTTATGTGTTCTTCAGTAGTGTTTCAGTTACTGGGGTCTTTTGAACTCTATATACCTCCTTCGCAGAAACAAAAGGGACTAGGACAAAGAAGGTTTAGAGGTACGGGAGAAACACATACAATTTGTCAACATAAATCATGCCTACTGAGAACTATAAATGCAGAATTTATCTTTGATAGAGACTGGAATAAAACTAAATAGAATGATAATTCAAATATTTATTATTATCAAATAATAGTAAAGCCAAAAATACCAAATCATTCCATAAAGGATATTGGCAAGTATTTCACACCCCGTTTTAAGGACAGACAAAATTCCCATGTCCTCTACTGTTTGGCATTATGGTCTGAGATATATGGGCCCCGAAGATACCTTTGATCAAGTGGAAGTTTCCACATCCTGTGGACAAACACATCTAAAGCACATTTTATATAATTTGAAAGAGAGAATGAATTCTACATTGCTGCAGTTTAGAGGTCAGGTATTAAACATCTTTTAAAGTCTTCATTTTCCAAAAACATAACCAATATTTAATATATACTAAATAGGTATTAAAATTAGTGGGATGATTTATGCAGGATAGAATTAACTTCAGGATTCATCTAAATCGCAAACATCAGAAATAAAAGAATATTTTCTTTGAGAATAATCTTAAATTTGAGAATAATCTTAAATTAATGGCAACTTGAGAATAATCTTAAAATCAAGGATAAGGTGAAAATAAATATGTCATTTCTTTGTTTCTTGTGTTTAGCACAGTACTATGAGCATAGGAAAAATTCGAGCAAATATTTCTAAATTTATGTGTATATACACGTCAATACATTAGAAAGGGAAAAATTGCAACATTCTCAGAGTATTTGTTTTACTAAAAATTAACTTATTATGATATTTATACATTTACTTTTTGCACTTCAAATGAAGCTCTAATCCATCTGTAATTACACGCGGGGTGTAATCATAGAGGGATTACACAGCTGAAGACCTTATATTTCTCCCCCTGCATGTTTCCATCACTTTGTTCCCTTGTGATGAAACCTAGAGAGAAAATTCATACAAGGTTTGCAAACAGGGCTTACAAAGTGGAGAGTTAGCCAAGATATCAAGAAAGAATTTTCATCTGTGAAGTCCTTTAAATTAAAACAAATTGTCAGAGCAAACAAGGTACAGGCTATTGGAGAACAGGAGTTATGACTGATCCATTGAGGATGATCAATTCTGATCTGAGAGGAAATAAACTGAAGCCAGAGATTTAGAGAGAGAAAATCAATGTATTAGCTGATGGTGTTGCTCATGACATCATCTAAATTTCTTAAATTATGTTAATATGAAAGTTTAATATTTATAAATTAAGTAAACTGATTAATGTCAGAAGGATGACAAGGCTACAGTGTAGAAACTAGTTTATCCTCTGCCAGCAGCTACCATGCATTGTTACCCTGGCCCAAGTGTCCTAGTGAGAGCTTTATAAAAATATTTACATAAAATAGATGTCGTGTTATCCAAGACTGATAATGATAGGTAGAAAATCAGATAGCTAGACAGGTCTATACATATATAGATGTGCAAATACAAAGATAGTTCAGTAGATAGAATTTTGTTATGCTTTTAATGCTAGGACTGGAAAGATTGAGACAGGAGGGTTGCAAGCTCAAGGACAGCCTGGGTGAGTCAGTGTGATCCTGTGTTATGGTTTGGTTCTGGGGGTCCTCTCAAAGCCTCATGCAGTCATGGGACAGCCTTCAAGAGTTTATGACTGACTCATGGGTGTGAGAGCTATGCCCGCCCTGGGGCACACAGTTTGCGTATGTAAGGCAGAGAAGGAGGCTGCTGGCTGCCCTCCTCCCCTGTGCTCTCGCTGCTCTTACTGTCTTCCCCTGCCATGAACTGTTGCCCTCTGCCATGTGCCACCCTGCCTTGGAGCCAGCCAAGTATGGACTGAGGCCTCCCCAAACTGTGAGCTAAATAAACCTTTCCTTCCTTAATTTTGGGTGTCAGATATTTTGTCTTAGCAAAGAGATAAAAGCAACTAAGCCACCCTGTTTCAAAAAGGTCCTATTCTACCCAGCTATTCCCCTTCTGGGTATTTTCCCAGAAGATCTGAAAACATCGTATCACAGTGATATATATGCACCCATGTTCATAGCAGCACACTTCGTAATTGCTAAATTGTGGAAGCAACCCAAATGTCCATCCACTGAGGACTGGATAAAAAAATTGCAGTACTTTTATATAATGGAATATTACTTAGCTATAAAGAAAGATAAAATTGAGGCTTTTATAGGTAAATGGTCACAACTAGAGACCATACTCATAAGTGAAATAAATCAGACCTGAATGTGTAAGCAACATATCGTCTCATGAGTGTAAGAACTTGAAAGAGTGAATAAAAACTAGGAGGTATGATAGACATTGTGAAATGAAAGGAAAATGCTCAAAAGTAATGGGCAACTGTGGTGTGGGAAAGGAGAGGGAAAGAGGGGAAATTATGTATGTATGTATATACAGGATAGCTAACAGTTGTACTACTGTCTTCGATTGCTTTATTGAAAGGAACAGTTAGTGATTACTTGTTTGATCAATATTGCATGTCTCTGTTTTCCTGAGAAACCACTTTGAAGATATCAATATGTAATAAAACAATCATTGTTAATTTCCTACCACTTTGTCTGTAACCCTGTATTGTTTGTATTGTTCTTATGCTATTTTGTAAATTGATGTCTGTTAATGTATTCCTTTTTTTATTTTTAAAATAGATTAAAAAAAAAGGAAGGAAAACATCTGGGTGTAGTGGTGGAAGCCTGTAATGTAATCCCAGCTCTCTGAAAGGCTGAGGCAGGAGAGTTGCAAGTTCAAGCCCAGCCTGGGAAGATTACTGACTTAGTAAGAACCTGTGTCAAAATGAAATATAAAGAATGGGCTGGGTGCATAGCTGAGAGTGAAGGCTCTGGGTTCAATTTCCAGAACTATCACAAAAAAGTTTATAATTTTCAAACTTTCTTTCTTGTTTTTAAAGACATATAAAAATGATACAGAATTTCAAAACAAGATGATAGGAAATTAACCATGATTATTATATTACATATTTTTATCTTCAAAGTAGTTGCTCAGATTACCAAGTACAAGCAGACAAAATTGAGCAATGTAAGCACTAATTCTTCCTTTCCATAAGCTAATCAAATTTTCCTGGACATGTTTTTGCTTTTTTACATTCTTATACTTCTCCTTTTACTCTCTTAACCTTATTTAGTTTCTTTTATAAGAAATAATATATTTGAATGGATCAACTTTAGAAGTGAAAAGATTATTCAGGACCAACTTTTTGAGGGGGTGAGACAAGATAGAAAAAATAAAGACAGGTTAAAGGAGATAAACACACAATGTTTTGTCTGCTTCATTGCCTTAGCTCTTTGAATTTCACTCCTGTTCAGTTCTGCAAGTAGGCGCACTAATCCTTTGGGGAGCATCTGTGTGGCAAGCTTTACTAGCCTTAAATTTATCTAGTCTGTCTCACTGTCCTTCATGACAGATGACATAAAGATAAGAGTAACCTAACTAATATTCAGGGCTTTCAGTGACGCCCACTTGCTAATGTTTACAACTTTCAGTTTCAGAAAGTCCTGGAGTGCCACCTAGAAGTCTCAAAGCATGTAATAATCATCTTGCACTGCAGAAAAAGCGAAGTCTCACAGGTCACCCTGTGATGAGATCCGCCTCTGCCAAGCAGGAGCAGTTATCTCACAGTGGGAACCAAAGTAGCCCACTCCCTACAAAGAACAGTCATCTCGGGAGTGCAACTGCTCCTCAAGTCCTAAGGTTTCTACCAGAGCTATGAAGCCAAACTGAAATAATGACCAACTAGTCTCTGGCCCAACTTAGCCAGTCCTTATGCTGGCCTTGTTCTTTCCCCAATCTGAACCTCTATCAGAGGCTGCCCCTCCAGCTGATGGGGCTGGTCTCGCTTTCCTTTTAACTTTGTAAAATAAATCTACCTATGCCTCACTTTGACATGTCTTAAAATCTTCATGCAGTGATCAGAATTAAGAACCTACTTAGCAGGCTGAATTGAGGTCCCTATTTTTCTCTTGGGGGATCTCTTCAGATTCCAGCTGCTGACAGGAAGTCTACATGAGGGATGTCCAAGTTCACACTTTCAGACACAATGTTTGTTTTGTAAACCAGGTTTGTGAGTTATCTGGTTTAGGTTTTTTTCTCTCTGCAGCTAATTCAAGAAAACTAGGATTGATAAAAGTGCAGTCTTTCCTTCACACCAACACACAAATATTCTACTTTCCACAAAAATGTATTTTCTGTTCATTTTCTGCTGGAGTTTTCTCCTAGTTGCCTCTGCAGGTCTGCTGCAGAAGGTTTCTGCAAATTTTCGCTGTATCCATTGCTGTGGACTCCATTGCGGTAAACTTTGTTAGAAATGAATTCTCAGCTTATCCCGAAGGACATACTGTTCGTGCTGGGAATCCACGTGATCTGAACTTTATGAGATGTTCCATCATGCTCTCCTTACTCTGTCTTCATGAAGTTTGGTAGTCCTCACTGTTCAGATTTGATTTTCGATGTATGTCATAGTGTCTCTGAAGAGAGTGTGTATGTCTTGGTCACTGAGCTTCTGTTGACTTTGTGCAGGATTCCAGGGGAAAGAAGTGCACAGTTTTCTTTCACCTGTCATTGTCTTTTAATACTGGAACAATGAGGCTGAAGTAGAACTGAACAAGACCAAATGTCTTACACAGAAACCACTGGTTTCCATTTAAAAAGTCAAGTGGAAATGACAGCTAATGTCCATTTGTAAAACAATCTGCTGTACTTTTATGTATCAGTTGGTATGTGTTTCTGTTAGATAAATAATGAATGTATGTTCAGAAAAGAATAGTTTGGATGAAAATGATCAAACTACCATGAAGTAAACTGTCTCTTTTTTCAGAAAGTTTCTACCTATTTCACCTATGTCATAGTTAATGGATTCATCATAGAAGCTCCACAAATAGGACTTGATTTCTGAAGTATGCCCCCATATTGTAATTCCAATTTTGCATGTTTTCTTGTAAAAGAAAAAAGCCAATGTGATGCAGGTGCTCTTGTTTTCTTTAAGGGAGGTCTACTTAGAAGACTACATTTTGTGGTAGCATAAATCCTCAAGTGATAAATGTAGCACCTTTACCAGGCCTTTACAGAGGACATAGGATTGTACTTCATGTGAGAACTTAACTGGCCTTTCTCTGTTGTGATCATATTGGCGGAAAAATGAGAATTAGGTTTAGGAAGGGAGTGGGGCTCCACAGAGGGCAGGAATGAGATACCACTGTGGTGGAACTCTCAGCTTCAGAGCTCTTTTGATGGTCGGGCTCACACAGGGGCAGAGGCTTAAGTGAATGCATGGGCAGCCCCTGAAGCAGGCCGTTCTCCTTTCTAAGGCCATGATGGAGTGACTCTCCAGTTTCTCTCTGTTTGGTCCTGCAAATATTATGACTTTCTTATCTTTCCAAGGCCTGAGAGAACAGTGTAATTATATATTTCCGCTACATCTGTCTCTCTCTATCACTCTAATTGCTTCTTGTCATCTAGCTAATCAGGTAATTATGCCATTTATTTCAATTAATTAGACACCTATTCTATCCTAGGACTCACATTAAAGTAAAAACAAATGCATGTTCCTCAAAAGCTCATGGATTCCCAGGAAGACAGCCCCATAAATACATAACTACAGGTGAAATTTTCAAATGCTTTCACAAATGCATTTAAATATATGACATTTAAAAACACCTAGAGCAGAGCCCGGGCTGGAAGCAGAATCTGAGCAGCCATTTGTGCAGAACTCTTGGTGGGTTAGGTCTGCACATTAGCTCTGCCCTGCACCTTTGGGACAGGGAAGGAGCTTGGCCAGGGGTTCCCGTCTCTCTTGGTAGGTGAGGCCTGCAGCATGGAAACAGCCCCAGGCTCTGAGGTCCTCTAGGTTGGGAGGTGAGGTCTGCTCTCCCTTGACCAACTACCTGAGGATCCTAGAGCAGTGGCCCCTGCCTAGCCACCATCAGCTCCATGGCTGAGGCCCACATGCTTACGTTCACAGCCTGGAGACCCTGGTACCAAAGGCCAGCATTCCTTCACCATCACAGATGTGGTCTGAGCCATGCACCCTAACAATTATCTGGGATTCCTGGGGCCAGTGGTCCACAGTCTGCTACCATCTTGGGATAAGTTTGATATCCAGGGACACCAGGGTCCCTAGAGTCCTTTGTGAGCTGTCTGGGTAGCTTTTAGCTCATGACTTTTCATCTGACGTCCAAAATGACAAAACATAGGAGCAAAATGCAGTCTCAGAAGTCAACTCCATCCAGAACAAGTTCAGGAGATACTGGCATAGGAGAACTTGTAAGCCACACACCTGAAATCTCTGAAAAGATTACATCTGAAGTAAAGAAACAACTCCATCAAGCCATAGAAGCAATCAGATCAGAAATAATCTCTCAGGCAAAAAAATGAAATGACAATAATAAAGAAAGAAATGCTCCACACATCTAGAGAAGAAACAGATAAAGAAGTTGATGAACATAGGCAACAGATGGAAATGTTACATGAGCAATTTAGGAATGAATTAGAGCACATGAAACAAACTTAAAGAGATTTCTATGAAATGAAAACTTCCACAGAAAGCTTGCAGAACTGCTTGAATGAAGCCAAAGATAGAATTTCAGATCTTGAAGACAGCATGGTAGCTAGAAATCATGAAAGGAAGGATCTCTTAAAATAATCAAGGATCCAGGAAAAATCAATCCAACAGCTACAAGACAAGGCAAAGAGAAATAATATCTGAGTAGTAAAAGACAGTGAAATAGCAGGAGGCATCACAAATGATATAAAAAGAAATAAAATAAATAATATTTGGAGAAATAATAGCAGAAAATGTCCCATTCATGATTCTGATGTGCAGTAAATGAGGCATACAGAACTCCAATGAGCCATAACCCAAATAAAACGACACACAGACATATAATAGTCAAGATCCCAGATGTCCAGCAAAAGAATGCAGTATTAAAAGCTGCTAGAGAAAAGAAACAGACCACCTATAAAGGAAATCCCATCAGAATCACAGGAGACTTCGCAACAGAAACCATTAAACTGAGAAGAGCTTGGAGTGATGTATTACACATTCTGAGACAAAACAGCTTCCAACCCAGACTGATGTATCCTGCAAAACTATCCCTCAAAATTCAATGGTGAAATAAAATATTTCCATGACAAAGAACAACTGAAGAACTTCATGAGTGCCAAACCAACCTTACAAAAAGTACTAAAAGATATTCTAGACAGAGAAAAAAGAGACCACAATCTCAAGGAACCCTCATGCAAAGCAAGCAATTATACAGATAGAAAAAAAGTAGGAAACCAACAGCAAGTACATAGCATGACAAGGATAAGCCAACATATATCAGTTATAACCATTAATGTAAATGGACTCAATTCACTACACAAAAGAAACAGACTGGCAGAGTGGATTAAGAAACAAAATCCCACAATATGCTGTATACAGGAAACACACTGTACTCAAAAGGAAATCCATAGACTGAAAGTCAAAGAATGGAAAACAATTCTCTATGCAACAGATTCCCAGAAGAAAGCAGGGGTAGCTATTATGTTTGTAGACAACATAAACTTCGAAATGAAAACATACAAAAGAAGTAAAGAAGGTCACTATGTACTAGTTAGGGAAAACTGCAAGAGGAAGAGATAATAATCCTAAACATGTATTCACCAAATATTGGAGCACAAAACTCTATAAGTCAAATCGTAACAGACATGAAAAACCAAATAATCAATAACACTATTGTAGTAGGGGACCTAACCACCCCATTGAAGCAAAGAGACGGGTCAATGGGACAAAAAAATCAGCAAGAAAGTAACAGACCTGAACCAAATGTGTGAACAAATGAACTTAGTAGATGTATACAGTGTTCCACCCCACAACATCAGAATACACATTTTGCCCAGCTGCACATGGGACTTTCTCTAAAATACACCACATTCTAGCCCATAGAGCATTCCTACCTAAATGCAAAAGAATTGAAATTATCCCATGCATATTATCTGACCACAGTGCAAGGAAATTGGAAATTAAAATGACAGAAGGCACTCCAAAAACTCCATAAACACTTGGAAATTAGACAACAACCTCCTGAAGAACCAATGGGCCACAGAAGAAATTAAAGAAGAAATTTTAAAAACCTACAAACAAATGAAAATGCAAATACAACTTACTAAAATCTGTGGGATGGAATGAAAGCAGTCCTCAGAGGGAAATTCATAGCAATGAACTCACACATAAGGAAAACAGAGAGACAGCAAATAAATAGCCTAATGCTGCACCTCAAACTTTTAGAAAAAGAAGAACAATTCAGGCACAAAGTCCAAAGAAGGGAGAGATTATAAAGCTCAGGGCAGAAATTAATGTAGTTAAGATGAAGAAAACACTACAATAAATAAATTAAACAAAGACTTAGTTCTTTTTTTATTTTAAAAGTAAAAGAACAAAAACATGTTAACAAACAGACACATAGTAGCATAAGAATAGTACAATCAAAACTGAGTTACAGACAAGGTGACAGGAATCAACAATGGTTGTTGCATTACATATTGATAACTTCAAAGTGTATATTCAGGGACATAGATATAGACATGCAAAATTGATCAAACAATTAATCATCAACTATTCCTTACAATAAAGTGACCTAAGTCAGTAGTACAACTATGTTAGATATGCTGCATATACATACATACTTACTTACATTTGTTTTATTTAATTTTTCTTTTTAAGTGTGAAAGAAAAAGAACTACATCAACAACAGAGAAAAAAAACACAGAAAGCATTAACAAAGAGACACAAAGTAGCACAATAACAGTATAATCAGAATTGAATTATAGACAAAGCAACAGAAAACCAACAATAGTTGTCTCATTGCATATTGATATCTTCAAAGTGTATGCTCAGGAGAACACATATAGAAATACAAGATTGAATCAAGTCTTTGGTCAATCTTGTAAGACTTGGTTCTTTGAAAGAATAAATAAATAAAATTGATAAAACCCTAGCCAAACTTATCAAAAAAAAGAAAGAACTCGAATTCATGCGATAAAGAATGAAAAGAATGAAATCACTACAGATCCTGTAGAAATACAAAATAATATTAATACTTACTTTCAAAATCTTTACTCCCATAGGAGAGAAAATTCATTAGAAATGGACAGATTCCTAGATATGTATGAATTACCAATTTGAATCAGGAAGATACAAAAATCCTGAACACCCCAATATTAATGAGATTGAAAATGTCATTAAAAACTTACCATCAAAGAAAAGCCCAGGCCCTGATGGTTTCACAGCAGAATTCTATAAACATTCAGAGATTTGATGCCAACACTCCTCAAACTCTTCAATGAAATTGTAAAGGAAGCAATTCTCCCTAACTCATTTTGGGAGGAAAGTATTATACTAATACCAAAGCCTGAGAAACACCCAAACAAGAGAGAGAATTATAGGCCAATCACCCTAATGAACATAGATGCAAAAATACTCAATAAAATACTAGCAAATAAAATGCAGTGAATCATAAGGAAAATTATACACCATGACCAGGTTGGATTCATTCCAGGAATCCAGGGATAGTTCAATATTCACAAATCAATTAATGTTATACACCATATCAATAGAGCCAAAGGCAAAAACCAAATGATCATCTCCATAGATGCAGAAAAAACTTTTTATAAAGTTCAACATGAATTCATGTTAAAAACACTACAGAAAATAGGAATAAATGGCCTTTACCTCAATCTGATCAAAATCATATATGACAAACCAATAGCCAACATCATACTAAATCGACAAAAACTGAAAGCTTTCACTTTAAATTCAGGAATAAGACAAGGATATCCACTGTCAGCACTCCTATTCAATACATTTCTGGAAGCATTATCCAGAGCAATTAGACAAGAGAGAAAAATAAAAGGAATAAGGATAGGAAAGGAAGAAGTAAAAGTATCACTATTTGCAGATGACACGATACTTTACATGGAAGACCCCAAAAGCTCCACAAGAAGACTCCTTCAATTAATTGACAAATTCAGCAGTGTAACTGGATACAAAGTCAACACCCCAAAATCAATAGCATTCCTATACACAAACAACAAACAGACTGAGAGAGAAATTAAGGAAACCATACCTTTCACAATAGCATCCAAGAAATTGAAATATATAGGAGTCAAACTAACAAAAGAAGTAAAAGATCTATTCATTGAAAACTATAGTACTCTGAAAAAAGGGGATTGAAGGGGATTTCAAGAAATGGAAAAACATTCTTTGCTCATGGATAGGAAGAACCAACATTGTGAAAATGGCCATACTACCAAAATTGTTTTACAGATTCAATGCAATTCCCATTTAACTACCATTAGCATACCTCATAGATCTAGAAAAAACATTCCTTAAATTCATCTGGAACCCAAAGAGACCCAGAATAGCAAAAGCAATCCTGGGCAACAAGGACAAGTCAGGTGGAATCACAATCCCTGACCTGAAATTATACTACAAAGCTACTGTAATGAAATCAACATGGTACTGCTAAAAAACTGACCTGAGGATCAATGGAACAGAGTGGAAGGTGCAGACACAACCACAAACACACTCAGTGTTATGGTTGATACATTGTGTCAACTTGGGGAGTCCAGAGGTTTAGCTGAGTGACTCAGGAGGAAGCTAAGATGCTTACTTTGTTGAGCCTGTGGAAGAGGAGGGCATGGAGATTTTGTGAGAGCTACAGGCCTCCTGGGTGTGGGTAGCCTGTTTACAATGTAAGGGAGAAAAAGAGGCTGCTTGCAGTCATTCCTCCCTTTTAGTGTTGTTGTTTTGCTGTGGTCTGCTGCCATGACCGTCTGCCCTCTTCCATGTACCACTCTGCCTCTGAGCCAGCCAAATATTAACTGAAACCTCCACAAACTGTAAGCTAAATAAATCTTTCCTTCCTTCATTTTGGGTGTTGGGTATTTTGTCTCAGCAGTGAAAAAGAAGTAACCAAGACACTCAGCCACCTAATCTTTGACAAAGGGGCCAAACAAGCTTACTGGAAGAAAGATAACCTCTTTAATAAATGGTGCTGGAAAAATTGGCTTGCTACTTGCCAAAGACTGAATATAGACACAAGTCTATCACCATGCACAAAACTCAGGTCAAAATGAATTGCAGATCTCAATATTAAAACAGAAACAGTAAATCTATTAGAAGATAAGGTAGGTAAAAATCTTGAAGACAGAGGAGTAGGAAGAGAGTTCATGAACAAAAATCAAACTGCCAGGGAAACACTTCAAAGGATCAACAACTGGGACCTCATCTTACTGAAAATCTCTTGCACATCTAAAGAAATCACCAGCAGAGTAAAAAGAAAACCCACAAATTGGGTTTTCTAACTGGCTGTACTTGGACAAAGGTCTTCTATTTAGAACATACAAAGAATTAAAAACATGAACCTCTCCAAATTTAAAGCCCCAGTCCTAAAATGGACATCTGACATGAACATAAACTTCTCAGATAAAGAAATACAAATGACAAATAAATATATGAGAAAAAGTTCCACATCTTTAGTCATTCGAGAAATGCAAATTAAAACAACATTGAGATTTCATCTCACCCCAGTAATAATGGCCTGCATTAAGAAATCAAACAATAACAAATGCTGCAGAGGCTGTGGAGAAATAGGGACTCTTCTGCACTGCTGGTGGGAATGCAGACTGGTGAAATCACTGTGGAGATCAGTTTGGAGATTCCTCAGCAAAGTAAGTCTAGAGGTCCCATACAACACAGCTATTCCCCTTCTGGGTATTTTCCCAGAAGATCTGAAAACATCATATCATAGTAATATATGTGCACCCATGGTTATAGCAGTGCAATTTGTAATAGCTAAATCATGGAAGTAACCCAAATGTCCACCCACAGAGGACTGAAAAAAAAAACTGTGGCATTTTTATATAATGGAATATTACTCAACTATAAAGAAAAACTGGAGGCTTTTATAGGCAAATGGTCACAATTAGAGACCATACTCATAAGTGAAATAAGTCAGATGTGCATGTACAAGCAACGTATTGTATCACTAGTGTAAGAACCTGATAGTGGGAATATAATTAGGAGATACTAAAGGAAGCTGCTCAAAAGTAAAGAGCAACTGGGATGAGGGGAAGGAGAAAGCGATAGCAACGCATGTCTGTGTGTATATGAGGATGACTAACATTTCTGTACTACTGACTTCTGTTGCTTCATTGTAAGGAACAGTTAATGGTTAGTTGTTTGATCACTTTTGCAGGTCTATATTTGTTTTCCTGAGTATACACTTTGAAGTTACCATCATGTAATGCAGCAACCATTGTTAATTCCCTGTCACCTTGTCTGTAATTCAGTTGTGATTTTACTGTTCTTGCGCTACTTTGTAAGTGGCTGTCTGTTTGTTAATATGTTTTTGTTTCTTTAATTAAAAAAAAAATAAAAACACTGCAAGCAGCATCATGACCATGACAGATAGCTTGGACTGGGAACTGGAGGGCTAGTAGAGTATGGACAGCAAGGGCTATGGGAGGAACCGTCTGTTGTGGCTTTGGGAGTGTGGTGATTTTTCTCCTGTGAAGCCAGAATGGCAACCCACTGGTTGCTGAAGTAATCAGGAGTGTTTCTTTACACCTTCACACCTGTCAAAGCAACATAACAATCAGTCAGCCAGTGTGGAAAAAGAAAAAGTGACTGCACTGCGATTTCAGCAATGGAGATCTCTTCTTTATTTCTTATGTGGGGAGATAATTAATGGAATAAGCAGCAAGAAATGATGCTCCGAATTTCACCCTGGGGGCATATGGACCATATAAGGATCAGTAGCATATGTATATGTATATGTATATGTATATGTATATGTATATATATGTGTGTGTGTGTGTATAATAACACATATATTAAGGCTATAATATATAATAATATAAAATAGAGTGCTTTAGAAATAATTGACGCTGTAATTCTTATAAATATGCCAAAAACTAAAAGTATTAATAAAAATGAAGTACAAATGACTCTTGTACATGGGGTGATTTTAATGAATAACTGAAGAAATACAAATTTTATAACAATATATAATATTCATCTATCTGTAAATATGCACTAAAACCTGAACATGCCTAATATAGCAAAAAACATTGTATTCAGATTTAGTATAGACACAATAGAAAAAAAATGAATGTCACTTTCAACAGGGGAAAAGCTAAAAGCACCTCAATAGCCAATATACTTGGGATGGTGAAGTAAACTATTATAATATGGTTTATATGATAAGCTATTGGAGCATTCAAAGACAATATGATAAAATGCTCATAGCGGCTTTTGTTGGCTATCAATCCTTAACTGTCTTTCATAATTCAGGTTTGTTTTTTTTTGTTATAAAGGATTTAGATGAAATAATAAAACCAACATCATGGTTAGCATAGCTCATGGGTTCTACAGTAGCCAAATTAAGGGAAATGAGGATTTCAGTTAAGGAATACTGAACACTGCAATGGCTGCGGGATGCGTCTGTGCCACAGTGAAGGTGACAGGAAATTTAATGTAGGATGGCACCAAAGCTGCCCGCAGAACAGGAGGGCAATCCAGGCCAAGCTCCGCCTGGGAGCCCAGGGCTTCCACTATAGACTAAGAAAAAAGCTCTTCCTCAGCCTTAATGTAAAAAGGTCAAGTCTGAAATTAAACTAGACAAGTGCTTAATTTTAATGTATGATACTCTCTCTGTGACTTTGTTGAGCCAATTATTTTGTTAAATTCTTTCTGAAGGCCTGGAGAACATAGAGTCCATCCCTGCTTTAAACTTTTTCTGCAAGTGGTTCTTTTCTTTTGGCTTTTTACTAGTAGGATATTTTTTTCCCATGTGGGCATCAGCTCTTTTGCAAATGTTTCCTCTATTTTTCCTTCCCTCTCTTTTTCAATAGTAAGCTGTTTTAAAGGCCATTATAACTTATAAAGGTGAATTAAAAATCAGCTAAGGACTTATGTAAAATATGTGTAAGCAAAAGTCTAACTGTAAGATACTGTTGATGTTATTTATTTTTGCAACACCTCATAAATAAAGGTTGTCTTCATAAAAAAGTTACATAATTCATATTGAATAGATAGCCATGTCTATTAAATTCCCCCACAAGCAATTCACATGCATTTTGTTTTTTGTAAAGTTCATCAAATTCAAGTTGTCATTGTAATTTTATCATAAAACACCTCTGGCTTACAGATATAATTTACAAGTTTATTAAAACATAAAAGCATAATAT
Organism: Dinomys branickii; assembly: GCA_004027595.1. Classification (NCBI taxonomy): domain Eukaryota; kingdom Metazoa; phylum Chordata; class Mammalia; order Rodentia; family Dinomyidae; genus Dinomys; species Dinomys branickii. The sequence continues at coordinate 82,633 of PVLD010004153.1, read as the reverse complement.
GTGAGAGGTTTACAGTTTATTTTTCTAAGCAAAATTGAGTTTTAAAACACACTTTGCCCTTAAAAATTGCATTTTTCCTTTTGTTCCAGATGCATCATTCTGATTAAATCATTTGGTCTTGCATCATAAAAATCGGCAAAAAAAGGAAAGCCTCTAAGAAGCTTTGTTGCCCTCTAAAAATACAACAAATTCACGTGCGGCAAAACCTGCAGTAAATAACCTTACAACGGCGTGTGTCCGTAGTTCATGTCCCTTCCACACTGTCTGCCCAGTGCCTGCCATGCCAGAGTGTGCAAAATGCTTCCCAACTTAGATTTTCTTATATGGCTGGAGGGAAAGGGTGCAAAGCTTACCACCATGACAAGAAAGATGGTTTTAATATCTTTGCAAATTTTTTCTGAAACATTTCTGAAATACCTCTTCCCGTGACACTTTCAGTGACATTTCCCAGCATGGGTCACATGCACATAATCTTTGGGGAATGGAAGCCTTAAAAGGAAAACCAAAATAGCTCCCAGCTAGGGAGCTATAAGCATCTGCTTGAGGCGCTAAAAGAGTGATAGACTGGGGCTTTGTTCCTGACCTCTCTTTCACAGCGTCCCTGTATTTACATAGCTGAAGCGAGCGCAGAGAAAGGTTGTACTGTCAAGGAGCATTTCTTTTATCCAGTGTGTCAACCGTGCAGAGACAAAAGGTAACTTTCACCTAATAGTCAGGGACCAGAGCAGAAGGTACATTCTCAGTTTGGTTTCCCTTTGTTTCTTGTGAATTGAAGATAGTGGCTGAATCAAAGCCAGTTTTTACACTCATCGAACAGATTCTGTAAATACTTGTTAATTACTGGATACCATACAATTTAATGCATTTAGTAAAAGCTGCTGGACACAGTCACAAGGACAAATTGTACAACTGTAAAACCTGAGTATAATTTACACTGGGAAGTAGTAAATAGCACGTTTCTAATGGGGTAATGTCTCTTTCACCCTAAGCAGCAATAGTCTAGGATGGAGTTTATCTTCCTCTGTGATCATGAGCCAACTCTTTCTCCAACCTAGGTAAGAAGATAGATAGTTTTTAGTAACTGCATGAAATAATGTATGTGTTCATTGGGTTGATTTAAGGATTTTGAAATGTTTGCACCCTTGCACATCATGTTTTCTATGACAAAAACCATCTTATCTGCCAATTTTGAAAAAAAATAAGAACCACCAAAAATGAAAAGGCAAGAAGGGAAAATAAAAGATTTTATTCTGCTACCTCCTCAGTATAAAAAGAAAAAGGGAATAAAAGCCATTACCTTGTGATAAAAAATAGGCTTATACCAAATGTTAGATCTAGAAGGATAGTAAAAAGCCCATTCATTCAACCTTCATTATGAAAGTGAATAAGTAGAGGTGTAGAATATTTGCTTTGTTTAAAAATCATTGTCGAATTTGGGGTGAGATCACACTGTATTACTCGCAACACCGAGTCTTCCATTTACAGCATGCTAGATTTTTGGTCCTGTCTTATTACCGCATACAAATTTCATCATCGTTAAATCTATACTGGAGAAGCCATCATAATATCTACCACATTGTATTTCTATGAAAATTCAATTTTCATCCTTGAGTCAATGCTCAGTTTTTACCATAGAAAAAAATTGAAAGGAGCCGTTAGAGAGCAAAGCAATTCCATTGAAACTTACAATGCAGTGATAGTTCGAAAAGAAGACGCTGAAGCTGAGATAAAAGTTTTCTTTATTAAGCCAAACTCTATTATGCCACAAAGTGTATTATACTAGTTACTTGGATTGAATTAAAAAAATATAAATAGTAGCACATATGTTAACATGGTTTGGGGGTCCTAAATCTCAAGGCTGTAGTGTATATATTATGTTGTGCAAAAATACACCTAGCCACATATTAAAACACCATTGAAGCAAAAGGCTCTATTTTTAACTTTACATAATTAGATTTGAAATATACTATCAAGAATAGTGACATTCTGGTTTCAGTATTGATATTTGAGTATGAAAAATGAAAGTGTAAATAGACTATTATTTGTTCTTAACTAAGTACAAGGTTATGAATTTTCAATTAATTCTAGAGCTATTTTCAATTGCATTAGAAAACGATTACTGTCTAGTAGTATACTAAAGTCTAAATTACAAAGAATTCAACAGTGGCACTAATTTTTATTTTAACCAAACAAGTGAACATTTGCTTATACTATGAGTCGTGGGAATAATGAACTTATGAAAAACTCCATACTTTTTAGTATAATAATATAAATGGTAGTTGTTTAAAAAATGTAAACAAATTAATAAGGTTTTCATGTTTTGAAAGTTTGTATTCATATCATTTTTGGTATTCCTGTACCTATAAAATTTTAGAATTTATAAGTATCAGTATTACAGTACCTCTTATAAAGTCTATCTATAGGTTGTTCTTACTTCTGGATCATTCCTTGTCATATCCACCCTGAGAATATTCAGAGGCTATGGATGTAGGGTCATTGGGAATGTACAGGTTTTGTCTGCTTTTAAAATCAGCCTAGAGAACAGAGTACCACTAGCAATAGAAAACCTGCTGTGGCCAGTTAAAGAGTTAAACAATTATGTTCGTACAAATAGTTGCCATTTTTTGTGGGAATAGTTCTATTTGCATAATGGCACAAATTATTTAGGCAAATGTATGTGTTTTATATTTAAATAACTAGGAAAATAAAGCACTTATTGTTTAATACATGTAGATCAATAATAAAATCTTTCAAGACGTGGACGTCAAGGCAGAGAAGCATTAAAGGATGCTTGTTGGTGAGTCACAAATTACTACCCTAAACCTTTTATTGTCTAACATTTGACACTAAGCTTGAATATCCATCACAATACCATTAAACTAGCAGATGAGTAAAGGCATGATCCATTTCAAAGCTAAAAAGAGAACCTGCTTCACTTACAACTGCTATTTATGTGAAGGTGTGTATTACACTGTGTGTAAAAATCCACTAATCTAAATTAGATAATGTATAGTCTTTTGTAAACAAGGATGTTTTATGGCATTTAGTTTAGCGTTTGATGACTGCCTTATTTATTCTTACCATATCTATGTGTCTATTCTTCACAGCTAGTTCAAAATGTACTGATGAGTTGGGGAATGAACTGGGAAAGTGAACTTCTTGAGCCAAGATTCATAGGGCAATTGCTTCTTACATGTTCCCTGACTTCACTCATTCATTAAAGAACAGGAGAACTAAATGTCAAATAAACAAGGACAGTTTGTTTTAAGAGTTTACAGTCTACTAAAATAAATAGTTACAGGTTATGGTCTAGCAAACTCTGATTACTCAAAGCAAGTCTAATAAATAAAAGTCTACTTATGAATAGGACCAATCCTGACATGAGAAGTTCACTGTCCCCAAAGCCACCACTCCTTCATTTTAAATGATAACCTTTTAGCTCCTCTTGGTGGAAGTACTTAGGAACTAATATGACATTCCTTTTGTTCTCATCCCAGTTAATTTAGGATCTTTTGGAAAAAAGATGAAAAAAAGAAAGTGAAAGACAGCTACCAAAATTAATAAATAACTTTTATAAAATGTTTTTGGCAGCCATCTGATGATATTTTAGGGATAATTTTCCATGTCTTATGTGGAGCATCACAAAGCTATCTGCATGTGTCATGTGCTTTTGTTTCTGAGACAAAGCATCCTCTGGATAATGCTGGTGCCAAAAGTGAACAAAAGATCTAACAAAGACCTTTTCCATATTATTTCCTGACTCCCTTTCAAAAAACTTTTCTGAAGCAGAGTGTTCAGAGTGTTATGGTTTGTGTCTGGATGTCCCCCCAGAGCCACATGTTGGTCATCGGGAGTGGGTTTTTGGAGGTGACTGAATCTAGGGTTTGTGATTGACTCACTGTCTAGTTCTTGGATTATGGGTGTGAGTGCTACAGTCTCCCTAGGGTGGGTCACCTGCACACAATATAAGGGACAGAAAGAGTCTTCTCATACTCCTCCCTTTCTGTTCTTGTTGCTTTTGCTGTCTTCAGCTGCCAGGAATTGTTACTTCTCTGCCACAGACCACTCTGCCTTTGAGCCAGCTGAAAATGGACCGAAATCTCCGCAAACTGTGAGCTAAATAATCCCTTTCCTCTTTAACTTGAGGATAGGGTATTTTGTCTCAGCAACAACAGAAAAGTAACCAAGATATAGAGTTTTAGAAAATGATGTCTTCATATGCTCTTTCTAACCTAAAGTAACCTCAAATTTTCAGATTAATGAAGGTTTGAAAACAGGCTTTTTACTTTTCTGCTTGATGAAAATGAATTAGTTTTCTATAATGGATATTCCTCTGAATTCTTTTAGAGATATTCCATTCTGTCTTTAATATTCACTGGACTTCAACTCATCACAGTCCATGACAATGTAACTATGGGTCAGGCAGCTTCTCCGAGGAACAAAATGTCAATATATCCACCTTCTAAAAGACTTTTCTATTCTAGTATTTATTCTTTTGTTCATTATTTTCTACTTTAAACAGAATGAATAAATATATGAGTATGTATGTATGTGCATGGGGATATTTTGTGCCAATCAATGTTTATGCCTTATATCCATTAAATCTACCTTTGTGCTTTCTGGTACAAGTACAAATGAAGCTTCTGAGGTGACTTTTTCTCCAAAGGCTTCTTTAATTGAAAGAGAAGGGAAGCGAATTAAATACATAATTCTTCTTTCCATGAAGATGTCTCTTTGCATTCCTTAACTCTCTTATCCTTGCAGTTTCACCAAAAAGTTTTCTTAATATAATTATTTTATTAAAGCCAATTAAATTAAATAATTTGCACAAAAATACACAAGAAATGAGCAGCCTAGGTTTGAAGGTACTTCTGAATAACTAGGTTTGTTTTCTTTCCACTGTATAATTCGTTTACCTTTGAACAACTTTCTAGTAAAATAACTACTGTATCCTATGATTTATACATGTTTAAGCAACTATTAATGACCTTAATAAACGGGGATTTACTTTCTGCATAATTTTTGTCTTCCATTTTTATTCAATGATGGCAGTGCTAGTCAAGTTTCCTGGGAGAAACATAATGAATCAAGTGGATAGACAGATTTATTATGCAGAATTATCTCACATGATTGTAGAAGCTGAGGGATTTGATGTCTTAGGATTTGCTCTCTGTAAGCTAGAGATCTCTGGAAGCCAGTGGTGTAACTGAAGGCTTTAGAACAAGGAGTGCTGAAATCAGGGAAAATCCATGCTTAGCTCAGTCAGGCAGAAGGGGAATTACATTTTCTGCTGTCCTTTGTTCTACTCAGACCCTCCAAAGCCTGGGTGATGCATACCCACCTTGGCATGGGAGTAAGGGGTTTGTTTTATCTCTGTTTGAATGCGGTCATGCGTTGCTTCATGGTGGGGACACCTTCCGAGAAGCCCACCATTTGGAAATATCATCTTTGTGCAAATATAAGAGTGCACATCACAAACTGAGGAAGCTATGATGCCATTAGCTGATGATATTTTGGAGAACTCTGTAAGACATACACCCCATCACTGAGTCACACTGAGTCACAGTGTATTATGCAGCACTTGCCCATACTACTATGCTCTTGTAGAAAACCTGGCAGACACACTCAGGAAAAATGTTACCAGGTATACAGATATCTTATGGTCAAGACAACTTGGGGGCTGGGGATATAGCTCAGTGGAATAAGCGCTTGCCTAGCAAGCGCAGGGTCCTGAGTTCGATCCCCAGTACCGCAAAAAAAAAAAAAAAAAAGACAACCTATAAAATTAGTCATTACAATGGCTACTAAATACTGAGCAGCTCACCGGGGTCCTAGACAAAATGATCATATTCACATCACAGTTGAGAACACTGAGACTTGGAGATGTTAAGCGACCCATGCAGGATCATACTCAGTGCTTTCAATTAAACCAGTGTAATAAAATTAAATCATTAAGCCTTGCTTGTTTTTGCACTGCAACATGTCTGAAGATTGTGAGGCCTTTAAATAATTTCTCTGACTTCATTTCTTACTAACTTCCCTGAGAGGTTGTCTACTTCTCCACGCAGGCTGCAGAGGATCTGAGGATCTTGCACAGACATCACATAAAATCCCTGTGCATGCATGCTGAGTGGTGCCATGTTATCTGCCATGGTTTCCTCATTCCTAATCTTCTGTACTTCTTCCTTCTGATAGAAAAGTTTCCTAAATTAATTTCTTGATACTTCACACTCCCAGTGTTTATGCTTCTTTTCTGTTTTCTTCTAAATACATATATGTTCTTCCTGATGTGCTGGTTTCTTCAGTGCGAATCCACTCATTGTGGTCACTTCATCAGAGACAACAACATAATACAGTTATACACTGAATCCATGTTCAGAATTTAGGCCAATGGGTGAATCATAGTAGAATTGTACCTAGACATTGTGTGATATGGTATGAGCTAGAGCAAGGCTTAGCAGTAATGAGTATCAGTTGAACTAGGCAGAAAGGCTTATCACAAAGATAAACATTATCATTTATAACTGTAAGGAACCATATAAATAACCCCAAATAAACAATATCTTTCTATTCTTTTTCCTTTTGTGGTATGATTGCATTTTAAGGTGTTGTAGAATTAAGTGAATGATCATATCTATTAAGGACTGACTAGATTGTATTTGACAAATCTATAACAGATATTATCTTTCTTTTGGTTTGTAATATGTAACACAATTTTGCAAACATTATCTTATTTGATTCTCAAGGCATACCTGAGGGAAAAATAAGGAAGAAAATGCTGAAGATATACATTATTAATTTCTGTTCCTTCTCTCTCTCTCTGAATAATGTTTCCCATGATTATCTCATACTATCTTATATGTATTTCATACTTGGCAAATTGTAGTGATACACTTTGAGTAAACAGATACGACTACTTGCTTCTGTAGGGAGATTATTTTACTCTAGGGCACAAATAAAAATGAAAGAGAGAAAAAGCTGTGTGCTTTAGCTTGTTAACTAGAATTCTGTGCTTTACCTGTTTGAGATTTTGTCAGGTTGTTTAATACAAAATATTTAAATTTTGTTCACATTGCTCTGACAGGGCCTTTGTATTATACTTAATTGCTCTCTGTTGAACTTATTTTATAAATCATAACACAATCACACAAAACTCCATGACAGATGATCTATGGTCATTAATGGAGAGATCTGGGAAAGTCCAAGCATAGAGCCCCACTCACAGCAGTGCTGGGGGAACAGTGGTAAGCAGCGCATTGCACTGCTACCGATCATATCTGAGTGGCTGGGATTTCAACGCCCTGAAGCTGGTTATATCACAGTCCATTTATTTGTCGGGGTAGAATTTTATTAGCAACCAGTTGCAGACCTTGCATCAGAATTAATCTTCTCACATCCTGTGCATAAAAGACTAATGGAGTTCAAAATCACACTGCATTTGGAAGCTTTAGCCCAGGCTCAGTGAGGTGAGGAGGTTGAAGTTAATGTTCCACTCTCGTATGCTCAGATGCAGCAGCTTCTACGTGTGTGTGTGTCTTCATTTCAGTCCTTGGTGTTGAGTACTGGCCCTCTATCTATGTTAGCTTATCCACATATTTGGGCTGATGATAAATCATAGTAGTGCAGATATAAAAAGAAAATTGTGACTTCAGTCATTTTCAAAGAGGGAAACATGATGCATCTGGCATTTATTATAAAACACAAGAATTGCACAAAGTCGCACCCTCTCAGGGCCACAGGAGGGTCTGTTGAAATAAAAATGTATGTAGAGTTTGATCAAATTTGTAATAGAAGGCATTCGTCATGTTTATACAGATATTTTAATTACATCACGTTTTATAAGGGCAGTAAAATATTTCTAGGTCCTTAAAAATTGCTCTACATTAAAAACACCACACTATTATGTTAAGAGATTATCTAACTGTACTATGCAGGAAAAAATATCATCCTTAACTCCCACTGACTGTTGAAAGATGTTCAAATTTCTTAATTTTGCATAATGCCCAGCAGAACAAGGATGAAGAACTTGCATCTCATTCAGCGGTACTCCAACACAGCTGATAGTGTGAGCTTTACAATCTATCTGAGAGAGGACACAGTGGGAAGTGGTGCAGACAGGGACAAAAGGAAAGAGATAGTGGTGACACCTGCTAATGTCAGGCCAGCAGCATCTATAGTAGCTGTGGGAGTTGTGAAAGAGCTGTGACCAAGGACACAAGACCACAGTGCATTTGCACACACATCAATTCAACTTCACACCAAATATCATCTCTTCAAATGCCTGTGCATCTAGGAAGGAGAGCAGAGGTGGTGTGCAGCTCGGTGGGAGAATATGTGGCTACCCTGTGTAAGACAGCTTGGTTCTCACTACCAAGAGGTAAAAATGAGGCAAACAAGAATGGCTACTATGCTAAGTCCCTGATTTATGAACTTTCGAGTTGAGAACTTTCACAGGAGTGCTGCATAAGTTTCACGAGTGCACTTTTCAAGATTTGCTGGTGTACTGTATAAGCCTAAGTTTGTCAGAGCATGAACCAGTCTGACTTACGAACATTCTCTCAGAAAAACTCAGTCCTAATCATGGACCTACTGTACTGAGAACCTCAGTATTTTGGTTGTAGCGTCCTGCTTCCACCTTAACAAAAATTGTAACCTAGAAAACAGTGGGTTAGCCTACAGGGAAAATTATTGTCCTGCCAGTTGTACTAATGTACACCATAGACACACAAATTTAGTATGGTACATGATGCCTGATAATTATTATAAATGTGCATATTTCTGGTTTATGTATTTATTGTATAATACTTTTTATGTTAAATCATATAATTACCCTTATAAAAAAGTGTACTCTAAAACATAACGTTCTGTTACATTGGTAGCTGCCTCGTACACCTTGCACCTGATTTCTTGTTTGCCTCAGAAACCACATGGCCCACAGTCTAGGCTTGCAGAGGTGTGCTCCATGCTGTTCACACCCGACTGCACTGCTTCAAGAGGCTCCTCTTAGAATATCCTTAAGGGGCACATGGTTGTATGTACACACTGCAGAATGACTAAGTGTAGTTAACAACCGTATGCATCATCTAACATAGTTACTGTTTTTTGTGGTAAGAGCATACCAACTCTTTAAGCAGTATTCAAGGGTACAACTTTCAAAGTTTAGGAAATATAGAGGCAACTGGGATAGACTGATTCTTAGCAAATACAGTGAAAGCTAACAGTGATGTCCTTGGGGATTAACTAGCATGGAAGTCAATCCACCACCACATCTTGAAAATTACTGGAGAATTAATAGGATGCTTAAGCAGTACAGTTTACCTCAGCTCTTTGGAGCTATCAGTGCATGTCGTGTATGCTCAATCTATGCACATAGTCTCCCTTCAGATTCCCAGACAATCTCACCCAAGCACATTACAAATGGTACTCCAGCCTCTGCAGCTGGCTGTTCTATGCATAGATCACTGCCAAACCAGATCTCTCCAGATACTTGTCTTCATTTAAAGAACATAACCTAAGAGACTCCTTCCTTTTGATATGACAAACTGGTTCAAAAGTCTACTCACAAGAGTTATTTTCACACATACAATAAGTTACTTTCAGTGCATAGCCTAGGAAATCATATTTCTTACAATAATCTCAAAACTCTTCTGTTTTAACTCACTCTTGGGATGCTTCTCCAGTCACTTTCCTTAGTAAATACCACCTTCCCTGAAGAGTCACTTGTATTCCACACCCATCCTAAAGAAGCTGCGATGCTTTTGTAGTCCTTACAGCTGAGGGTTAGAAAGTGGTTTCCCCGACCCACATACACACTGTAATTCCAGGTCATTGTTTCCCGCCTTTTACAGTGTTTAGTATCTGGGTCATTAAATGTCCTTTGGCTTCTTTATCTGGGCATCTGTTGATCTCACTGTCATTCTCTTTGATTCAACAAAGAATTTTGGTGCCTCACTTATGATATTTCTTTATACTAAAGTTGGCAAAGTTCTAACAATTTTAACATTTACTTTAATGTCTAAGTGAAGAAGATACTCTTGACTATTTTTATCTCTAAAAACTCTGTCCTCTGTCTCTTACCAATTTCCATGATCATGTCTTTTATTTTGTAATTGTGTATTTCTCATTCGTTCATAGAAATCACTTTGTCATGCATTATACCACAGTGTCATAACATGACAATGTTTTCACTTTGCTTACATCATTGTTCCAATTCAGATTTTAAAGGTTGTGCTAATGCTCCCGGTTCAATGCCCCTTTACCTTCTCTAAATATATCAGTTCATTCAATCTGAAGCCCCTTCCTCCCCCTCCCCATTCATTACCCTATACATTTCTTCACCATTTCAGGAAACACGCTGTGTCAGTAAGAGTGTCTGGGCTCTGATCTCATCCTTGCAACTTGCTTGAGGTTTAGGTTTCTGTTCCTCAGTGTTCTCCGCTCCTGTACTTACTCCATAGCACTGTTATCTTTGGCTAGCATTATAAATCTTTGACAAAACTATAAATTTCTTTGTTGATTTTATTTATTCTCAGCCCAACTCTATAAACAAACTTAGAAGATGGGTGAAAGTATCACACCAAGATGAGTCATTTTAACTATCCTTGCATCCAAGTTAGTTGATGCCTGTTAGAATAACTTATGTACCTGATCCCATTACAGATTCATGGCCCCAAACCACAAGTCCTCATTGTGACTGGGTCATTTTCTCTCCAAGCTTCTCTCACCTCTCCACCACAAGTAATTAGCTTTTTGCTTTCCCCAAACTTGTGTCTCCTAAAATTTCCCTCATATCTTAGTGAAATGATGCCATCATGTTCAGATAAAACACTTGTAGGGCAACAGGCCAAAGGCGTGAATTCTAGTAATCTCTCTCCAGTGAAGAGAATTTTAATTGTACTTTCAATTGGATCTCAGATTATACTTGTAATTATAATGTGTTTTCTCTTGTGGCAGAGTTGGCGCCTTCCTTACTAGGAAAAAAAATTCTGCCAATCATGCTTAGGTTCATTTCTCTTCTACCTTAACCTGATACAGCGTACTATCCATTTTTGTTGGTCATTTATGTGTTTATTAGTCACTGTTTTTCAACTGAATTCCTGCCTATTTTCTTTAGGTTTTTGCATGTCTTTCTGCATGCTTGCATGCGCACGCACACGCGTGCACACGCGCGCACACACACACACACACACACACACACACACACACATTTCTGACAAACCAGCCACTCATCATTTCTTTCTTACCCTCCTTGAGAAAATTCCTGGGATGAACTGACTCTCCTTACTCTGTGTTTCATCACTTCTCATTCACTGGCCAATTCACTTCAGTTTGCTTTCTAACATATACAGGTTTGTCTGAGGTCATTGTTGTAAATTTGTTTTCTTTAATGCCTGGGCAGCACTCCCTGATTTATCCCACTTACAATGATTTATCCAGTTAACGTCAGCGACATTACCCGAGCCTGGGAACTGCATGTCCCGAAGCTGTCATTCCTTTCTCTTTTTATGGACTCATTCTCATTTATTCACCTCTTTGAAGATTCAGGCCCAGGTTCTCTGCTCAGCTTGTTCTCTCCCTCCTCACTCTCAAGGTTATTTCACTCACACTTAAATTTCGCACAACTCATTATTTCACATTTTTAGCTTATACCTCCTCTGAAGTCTAGAGCTTTATACCTGCTTGAAATCTATTCTTGGAAGCATCAGTGCTTAAAAATCAACATATGCAAAAGAGGACACTTGGTTATTCCTTCTCTATCTGGATTTTCTTCTGAAATCTTTTTTTTTTTTTTTTTTCTAAATGAACAGCGACACTATCCATTCAGTTGGAGAAGTCAGAATTTGCAAATGTGTTCTGATGGGTTCCTCCTCCATTTTCAGTTCTGATTCATCTCTCACTTATTAGCATCATCTGCCAGTATATCTGGATGTGACCTCCTTTCCACAGATCTCTTACACTCCCCTTTCCTGGGTTCCCATCTCATCTCATCTGTGCTTCTTATGTAACCTTTGAATACATGCATCTAATCAACTCTAGCCCACGTTCAGTCCTCTCTGATTAATCAAGCTGTAGTGATCATTTGTCTTTTCAAGAAACAAATTTTATCACGTCATTCCCTTCCTTTTTCTGCTCAAAATCATCCAGTGGCTTACAAGTGCCCTAACAAAACATTCAAAATCTATAACATGATCTGGAAACTAAACCATAATATTATTCTTCTGCAAATCTTTCCCATTTTATTTTACAGAATGTCACAATTTTTCCCTGGGATCTTAACATTTTGTTCTGTATAACTGTAGCATGACTCATCCTATAATGGGGAAAAAGGCAGTATTTTGTCTTTATAGGAAACATTTCTTTCTCACTTTCACCTACATAATTATAGTACATTCTTAAAATTTAATTTTTTTCATTAATTTATTTCAACAAAAAGAAGCATTCCTTAACCTCATTAGATTATTTCAGTCCCTTCCTTCATAATCTTGTTTCACTGTGTATGTTTCTTTAACAGTACTTAGCATATTTATTTTAAATATTTGGGCATAAAAGTGATATCAGTTCCTCTGCTTATTTAAAATTTTCTTTAGTTAGGAAGGATGTTCATTTTTGCTCATATTTGTATTCATAGAACCAGGTTTTTTCTTCCTCTAAACTAATGCTGTGGTTTCACAACAATTTTAGTAACTGAAGTGCCTTCTGTGCCCCCTTAGCCTGAATTGTATTTCCCCATATTTTTGTGCTTGATCTCTGTTGTGGCATCTCTGGGAGTCTGTAATGAATGGAATTTATTTTGTCTATAAGCACATCAACATCCATAAGATTTTAAAGGTAAAAGAAACACATGGTAGATTGGGGCAAACAAATCATTGTCAGTATTTTTGAGTAGGTAAGTGTCTTGGCTACTTTTTGATGGTTGCTGAGACAAAATACCCAGCACCCGGAGTTAAGGAAGGAAAGCTTTATGTAGCTCACAGTTTGTGGAGGTTTCAGTTCATGCTCGGCTGGCTCCAAGGCAGGGTGGCATATGGCTAAGGGCAACAGTTCATGGTGTTGAAGAACATCAAAAGCAGCAAGAGCAAAAAGGGAGGGGCAGAAGAGAAGAAGCTTTTTTCCCTCCTTTATATTTTATGCAAGCTGCTCACCCTAGGGTGGGGGGAGCACTCACACCCATAATCCCAGCACTGGACCATGAATCAATCATGAAGTCTGAAAGCCTGCTCAATGACTGCATGAGGCTTCGTGGGGGCATCTAGACACAACCCAGAGTAAGTATAGCTTTTAGTCATTTGCCAAATGTCCTTGCTAAAACTGATCAAGAAAATAATCTTACCCACTTAGTCAACTAGTGGTAAGTGAGCTCAACATTCTTGGGCAAAATAAATGTCTTGGGAACAATTATGGGATAAATACCCCTGATGGATAAAGAAAAATAAAAGAGCTAATAAAATATTGAGTAATGAGTCCATTCTTACTGAAGAGATATTTCAGCCCACCGTTTTTGACAGGAGGGTACAAATAGAAAGACAACAGTGACAAGCCGGGGACATGCTTACAATATAACAACAACCTTCTTACCAAAGATTAAAGAATTAGTGAGAATAAGGAATTTCTCTGTACCAATATTTTCAATGAAACTACCACTAGGAAATAATAATTTTGGACTTTCCTTTGGGTACTTAAAATTGCTTGTGGCAAAAATTGAAATAAAGAATATACTTACAGAAATTGCAAATGTATAAGTTTAATGTCAGTTGAGTTTTCAATATTAACTAATATCTTTGGTTAACTGTATCATTTTCTGAAAATGTTGAAGGAAGTTCACTTCATCTATTCTCAACAGTGTTCCCTCAATTTCAAGCTCCATGAACATGTACTTTCATGGGAGTATGTGCTCCTTTATTCTCATTGTGTCCTGTCTTAGAGGAGAAAGGCTATTCCACTGACATATTCTCTCTTTCCTTCTCTTGACCACCAGTCACACTGGTCATCTCTTTCCCTCTCAGTTTATTTACTTTTGTCAACAATCAGGCTTAACAGCTCTTCCATTCCTATCTAAATAGTCCTCTAATTCTTTTCTTTCATCAGTAATTTTAACTTCTTAAAGCACCATCCTAAAATCATCTACATCTTCATGTCTGGTGGTGGCCAGAGTCTTTAAGAATCTGTTTGCTAGAAGAAGTAAATCTGTATTATTGTATGGACATGATGTTCTAAATGAATAATAAATAACAACCAGATTGTATTTTTCACATTACTTAATGGTTCTTAAGTGAAATGTTAATAAAATCAATTGTAAATTCTCCGTGTGAGAATAAGGAATTTCCTCATCTGCTCCACAGCAGTATGTACTTGAGGACCACTGGTTAGTAATAAAGTTTTCCTGAATATCCTAGCTGTAAAATACTAAAGCAGAATATTCCAGAGGAAAGCTTTGTAAGTAACTCAAATATCATTAAGGTATGATTTTCTTATAAATTTATCAATAATAGTCTCTATTTTCAAGAATATGTCTATGTAAGTTAGTGCAAGTGGAATTGCTAAACATTCTGCTTTTACTAGCAGGTTTTGGAGAGAATAGCAAAGGTGTTTGGAGGCACATTTTCCCGGAGCCCTGAACCAGAAATCAACTTCAGCTATACCTACCTCTGTGCTAAATGTTGTTTAGTGGCCATTCAGACTTTTCTGCTATTTAAACACATTTTTATATCTGATGATCATTGGTGTCAGTTTCTGTCTTCATTCTTCTTATTTAAAGATGAGACAAATTAAAATCATGTATTCATTTTAACTTCACTGTAACTACCTTCCTTTGATTCCTTGCTACAGTTTCACCACGACCATTTTTTGAAACCTTGATAATAAACACATTGACTACAGCATTAAATAAACAGAAACTGTTGGCCCTGCTGGAGTATACTACTCAGGTGGTGGAACATTCAGAGCTCTTAGGAGATGGTTGTTAGATTAACAGTGTCTGATGATTTGCTATTGCTTCTTGTTCTTGTGCTATTGTCTCTAACTGCTTTGGCCAATAAGAGCTTGTACATATCAAGAGAAAATAAAGTTAACAGTGTACATTACATATCCTTTCCTATAAGTACATACAACAAATTACAGAGCCATGTAATTTTACTCTAATATAACTATTGTGTTCATGTAGTGTGAGCAGATTCAGAATATGCCTAATATGTATGTACAACAGAATGACCAATCTAAATAAATCATAATAACTTGATGAACTGTAAAGATGCAGATAAACTAGATCCCTCAAATATTGATGTTAACTTAAATCTGTTCTGGAATAGAGTGTGGTAGTTCCTTATACAAACAAAAACTAAATGTATCGTAAGACCTAGGAATTGTGGTCCTATGCAATTATTTTAAAGTGAAAATTCTTATTCATACAAAAACCTCCACACAAAATTTATAGCAAATTTTTACTATGTACCTAAAACGAAAACAACCCAAATGTCCTCCAGTGTGCAAATAGTTTAACTGTGGAATATTATTCGCAAAACTTAGTAATAAAATGCATAGAGCAACAGCCTAGGTTTGTATAGCTCCAGAGTGTTATACTGAGTAACAAAAGCAAGTTACACAAGGTTACATGCTGTATTATTCACTTATATAACATTTTTGAAGTGACAGTTATGAAAATTGATCATAGATTAGTGACATCCCAAGGTTTCCAAGGGTGGGCATGAGCCGGGAATAGATGCGACTATCAGTGTAAACATCCTCTTAGGAAGGAATTAGTACCCATATAGTAGTTATAGTATCATGCCATAGTTTAAGGAGGCATTACCATTGGAAAATATTGGTTAAAGAATACCTGAGATTGTTGATATTATGCATAACCATTATATAAATCTATGATTTTCTTAAGGTTCAAAATTTATGGAGGGAAATATAAAGGAAATCAGAATTTCCACTAATTAAGCTTTTAAAAAGGTGGATATTTCTCTTTCTGTCAGTCTCAGAACAAACCTTCCTTGACTCCTCCATGTGAGGCATTCTGAGTTGTAAGTACAGATGCAGAGAGCACACTGGTGCTTCCCGAATGCTGCAGTGGGTAGGCTGAAGATATTGTTGTAAATAAGCAGAAGTTTCAGTTATTAATGCCCCATGGTGGTGGAGCAGTCAGTGCCCACAGCTCAGGTTTTCCAGCCTAAAGTGTCTTGAGTCTGGGAAAAATAGCTTGGAGAGGAACCGAAGTGAGTGGAGGAAACCCAGGAACTACAAGGGAATGTCAGAGGAGAAGAAAATATGATTGAATGATACAGAAGAAGTAGATAACACCACGGAGGAGAGACCACATGACAGCCCTGACAGCAGCTGCGTAGCCGCCAGCTGGGAGGCAAAGTGAAACTAACACCTTTTGAAATCATAGAGAACCAGAGAACTGCACCAGGATAGAAAGAATCACCAGCAGTTGAGACTACCAAGGAAACAGGGCACTGCTTGCAGAACAGCCTTCCACAATCCACAGCTGATGAATGACCTCCCTACAAGTGCCCACAGCTACAACAGGAAAAAGTGCTGGCAGGGATGCCACTGTAGGGAAGGGCTAAGCACTTGAACCTTGATTAATGAACAGTTCATTGGCTGCTTCACATGGCCAAGTTCCCAGAATGGATGAAGGAAAGACAGTCCCAGGAGAGTACTGGCCTCCGGAGAGCAGACTGGGGGAGTGCCCCCAAAGGCGGGGGCTAGTGGACAGAGACCTGGCTCCTGTGGTCAGAGGCCGGGTACAAAATGAGTTACACAGGATTGGAAGCTCACATTGGTGCCGTAGGTCTCTACACACAGCATGTGTCGGGTGTAGACTGCTACCTTAGTCTGCCAGTGTGAAGGTGTCCTGGTTTGAGCTCTGCTTCTGACTCCTGGGCTGAGTAAAAGAGCCACACATCCAAAACCACAGAAAGCTTTCTTTACATATTCTGTACTCACTTGTAGTACTTTTCACTTTGTCGTTTTACTTTACTTTTTACTTTTTTATTCTTTGATGTTTTTCTCCTTCTGTACATTTTTGCACACTTTATTCCACCATTTTATCCTTTGTTTGCTTTTATGAGCATGTCTGTGTATGTGTGCTTCTCTTCTTTCTCCCAATACAATGTATAGAGGGTGAGGGGATTCTCTCTTGTCCTACTTTTGTCTATATCTTTTGCCTGACTTCTTTCTCCTTTCATACTCAAACTCAATTTTACTTTTCTTTCCATTCTCCCTTTTCCTTTATCTCCTTTAACTATTTCTCTAATATTCCTATCAGTTATAGTACTTGGCCACATCCTCATTTCTCACTACCCACTCAGTACCCAGTTTTCCCTGCCATCCCCTTCTAAGTATACAACACATATATACCAGGATCCTTTGCCTCCTTCTAGTTCCTCTTTCCCCTACAGAAGGCAGAGAACTTATTTTTTTCTTTCTTCTCTTCTCTTTCCCACCTGGCCCTCAACACCATGGGCTTTACATAACTGATTCTATAAAATTACTGTTGAATACTGTTCTTCTCCATTACAGTAGACATAGCCATTGTATTTAGTGCACAAGACCTGGGTTGTTAAGATGTTTATTTTATAACTGTGGATTTCTTTCCCAGGCTCAAAGGAGACCCAAAACAGGGTCTAGGGTATATTGTTTCCAACTACCCTGGTAGATGTTATGGTAATAGATTAGGCTGTTACTTCTGTATCTGAATAATCTTGACTCAGTGGGCAATTTTGTGCCAGTGCACCTTTCTGCCAAATACACCATCACACCCAGGACAGGGGACAAGAAGAATTTTTCACTCAAGAACTCAAACTGGATCATACTGAACAAGAATGCCTGGAAGCTGCCAGAAAGAAGCACTGAGTCTGAGTTAGCCTCAGTGTTGCATGGAGGGCTCAGAAAGCGTTAGTGCAGTGGAAACACTCAAATTTTCTGGAAAAGAAGCTACTTAGGAATCAGCATCTCATTTGACTCCTTAACTTGTGCTACTATCAGACATCTTACAGGGTTAAATTTCTCTCTATTCCTTGAATTATTTAGTAGCTTGGGGTTATGTTATGATCTTTCATGGCTCCCCATGTTGATTGAGTTGTTGCTTCTGTGCACTTGTTCCTTCATTGGCTTTGATTTAAGAAGTCTCCAGGTCTCTGTCTTTTCTCCACTCCCTATCTAGTTTCTCCACTTCAGATCTCCGATAAAATATCATTAATTTTTGAAATTTTTTCTAGACTTGTAAGTGCCTCCGCCCAAGTAGGTCTTAACCCTGTACACTCACCTCTAGCATTGTCCTTGGTCCTCCCCATTTTAAGCCTTTGACTCCTCCGTGCCTTACCCAGCTTATGGTCCTTCCTATCAGCAGTTCTGACAACAGCATAGCTTTCTGCAATCAAACAGAAACTTTCTTTCTCCCATATCTTGACCTTGTGCCCACAAAAGGTCCTCTCATAACTCTCCATACTAACATCCAACTCAAAGCACTCCAGTAAAATCGAGCACCAACCTGCGCCTTTTCTTTTCGTCCGCTGCTGTCCCCCTCCCAACAAGCCTGTAGTGTCTAATGCTTCTCAGGCAACTACCTTCCACCCTCTGCATCTCACCTACCATGTTTCAGAATATCCACAAATAATAAACTGTCATAGTGTACACAGACAGTAGGCAAAGGGGGAAGTATGACTGCAAAGACTGTCAGACAGAAGTGTTGTGAGACTGTGTCTGTGGATGCTGCTATAAGCAGAAGTAGCTCAGAAAAACATCTGTTAGAGACAGAGTCAAATCACATAAAGCAAATAACAGATGGAGTACATACTGACACAGGAAATACCCAGCTGAAAATTATTCACAGGTAGACAACATCCTACTAAAAATCTCCGTATAAGCCACAAACTCTCCTCACATCTTCTAGTCCCCATCCTGCAGTAACAGTCCCAAAAGTGGAAAGGAAAATGTCACAGCAATGTCCCCCAATGGGCCCATGGTGAATTTCATGGAAATAGGTAAAAAAAAAAAAAAAAACTAGACAAGCTAACCAAAACAGTTCAAAATTTGAATGACAGATGCAATAAGGACATGGAATCTCCAGAAAAGAACATACAAATATACCTGAAATAAAACACTGTGTAGAATTCGTACATTGTAGAAATGACCAATGTGAAGACATATCATGGCATGTTGAAGACAAAATAGGTAACTGTGATAGAAATCTTAAAGAAGCGAAATAAGACAATGAGAGAACAAAAGAAGACTCTCTAGCAGCTACTAGATGACAGCAAGCAGGCCAAACTAAGCCCAATTGGAGTTAGAGAAAAATAGAAGGTAGCACTGATGAATTCACTAATATGCTTATAACAGCCATGGAAGAACATTTCCCAAATATAAGAAAAGGGTTTAAAATACAAGTGAGCAACACGTACAAGACATGAAACAATTATGATGAAATCAGAAGCTCACCAGTCACATCTTTATGAAATTACCAGTTATGGAGATAAAAACCCAGCAGAGTTTTAAGAGCAACCAGATAAAAACAAAAAGCTCACATGCAAAGGGTAATCACTTAGAGTCACACCAGACTTCTCAGCACAAACCCTAAAGGCCAGAAGGTCTGGTGTGAAGTAGTACAAGCACTAAGAAAAATAATTTTCTGTTCATATTAACTTAGCCAGTAAAGCCAACTTCCAAAGTCAAAGAAATATGCTATTTACCTGAGAAAGGTTACTTCAGAAGATTTATGAATGCTAAACCAGCACTAGTGAAAATATTTAAGAATAATCTCTACCAAAGCAATGAATCACAGATAAAAGTACAGAGGAAATTTATGAGGTCAATAGCAACCGAAAACACCAGGAAAAAATAGTAAACGATTCACCAATAGATTAAGAAGGCAATGTCAGGAAATAAACAACACACTTTTTTTTTGAATTGACAATGGATGCTGTATTACATAGTATTATCTTTACATGTTACTCATTTATAAACCAAATATCTCAAAAAAAAATGAAGGAAAAACACAATTATAGAGAAGATAGTATGGAATTAACAATAGATGTTATATTACACAATGTTACCTTCAGATTTGTTACTCAGTTATAAACCAGAATAACAAAAAAACAGTAAAGGAAATACACCATTATAGAGGATATTGGGGAATTAACAGTGGCTGCTGTGTTACATGATAACATCTTCACTTTTGTTACACAGTTATACAAATAATGGCTTGTTCAATTAATCAAACAGTTTTCTTCACCCTCTTCCCTGTTGTTCTCCCACCCAATCAGTCGTCTTCCCTCTGATAATAACTGTACTTTTTGGTTTATTTACTCCCTTGGGCTCTCACACTGGAAAGGCACATGACTGCTTCAAATTACGCTGTAACAAAAATGGGTGTACTCAAATTATTATGGTACTAGGTGGGAAAACACCCATCCTCAAGAACAGTATATATGCAGGGAACAAGATACATTATGGTCAGCACCTCACTGATAAGCCCTAGGGGGTCTGCTAGAGCCTGCAGGGTCACCCCCAGAGACAGCCAGGCTCCACCCAGACAAGGTGCTCCCGAGGGACCAGTCTAGTCTGCAAGGTCACTCCCATGGTCCTCTGGGCTCTGCCCCAGTGAGGCACTCCTGGTGACCCAGTTGAGTCCCCAGGGTCCCCTTTATGGACTGTTGAGCTCTGCCTCAGTGGGGTGCTCCCATGGACCTGGTCAAGTCCACAAAGTCTCCCCTGCAGACTGCTGGGCTCCACCCCACCAAAGCACTCCCAGGGACCTGTTGGAGTCCAAGAATTTGTGCCTGTGGACCACCGAGCTTTGCCCCAGCAAGGTACTCCCAGGGGCCCAGTTGAGTCCACAGAGTTTACCCCTCTTACCACCAGGCTCCGCCCCAGCAAGGTGTTCCCGAGGTCCCAGTCTAGTCTGCAGGGTCTCCCCCACCAACTACCAATCTCCACCCCAGCTAGGCACTCCCAGGGGCAAGGTCGAGTCCATGGGGTTGCCCCCCCAGGCCAGCAGGCTCAGCCCTGATGAGGCACTCCTGGGAACCCAATTGAGTACACGGGGTCTCGATCATGGTCTGCTGGGCTCCACCTCAGTGAGGCCCTTCCAGGGGCCTGGTCACATCCACAGGGTCACCCCCTGTGAACTGCTGGGCTCCACTTGTACAAGGCACTCCCAGAAGCCTGGTCCAGGTCCTCTGGATTTTCATGTAGCCTGTGGGGAGACCCACTCCCCTATCAGGTTGATGAGCTCCCTGTCAAGCCCCCTGGGGTCCCCTCATAGGCCACCAGTGTGTCCCTGCAGGCTACCTATGACTCTTTGGAGGCATACCTTACAAACAACACACCTTTGTAATATGTTTCAATACTAATGACCTCAATCTTTCAATTAAAAGACTGTCAGACTGGGTCAAAAATTAGAATGCACCAATATGTTGCATTCAAGAAACTCATCCAAAATGACATTCCTAGGCTAAAAATTAAAGGATGGAAAACAAGGACGTTTCATGTTCCAAGACTTTGAAAACAAGCAAGGGTAGCAATTCTATTATCGGACATGGTTAACTTCAAGCTAAAACTGATTAGAAGTCTCAGAAAGGTCACTGCATACTTATTAACACTGATAGACATATATGTACTAAATAATGTAGTACCTTACAAAAACTGTTGAAATTAAAAGATCAAATAAACATGAATACAATCACAGTAGGGGATACTTACACCCAACTTTTGCGAAGAGATTAAGTCAACTAAAGGAAAACCAGTAGAGAAATTTCAGAGTTGAACCACACCCTTGAAAATAAGGTTCATATACACAGAAAGTACTCCTCCCTCTAAAAAAGTATACAATTTTTTCAAAATCACATGGCATTTTCCCAAATAGATCACGTATTAGTCCACAAAGCATGCTTAAGTAAGTATAAAAGAATAGAAATTACCTCACGCATACTATCAGAGGACTGTGTAATGGCAGTAGAAACCAATGACAGGATAAATTTTTCAAGTGGCAAAAGCTTCTGGAGAATTAAAAATATAATCCTAAATAACCAACAGGTCACAGCAGAAATCAAATAAGACATTAAAAATATTTGGAAATTAATTAAAATGATGGTAATGCTCATCCAATCATAGGGGACACTGGAGACTATGAAAGCAGTTCTAAGAGGAAATTTTATTGCAATCAGTGCTCACATTAGGAAAGCAGAGCAAGCTGAAATAGACAACCTTCAAAGAAATTACAGGATAATTGAGAAACAACAACAAACTAACCCCAAACCAAAACTAAGAAGCAAAAATATAAAGGAAAGTGGAAACCAATGGAATTGAGATGAACGAATCAATCACGAGAGCCGATGCTTTTAAATAATAAATAACAGATAAGCCTCTAGTCAGTCCTATGAAAAGAAAGTGAGAAATTACTCAATTCAATACAGTTTAACATAAAGTTGAAGTCAGACACTGGAAATCAAGAAGACAGCAACTATTTTCAAAAATCATATTTCAACCAAATTAGAAAATTTTGATGAAATGGAAGACTCCTAGACACAAGAAAACTACTAAAACTAGCCTGAGAAAAAGAAATAGGCTTAACAACCCAAGAACAAGCAAAGAAATTGACGCAGTATTAAAGAATCCACTGACTAGAAAAAGCTGAGAATGTGATAGATTCACTTCTGGATTCTATAGAAGTTTTAAGGATGTTGTACCACAATAAACTCAAACTGCTTTGAAGAAACTGAAAGGGAAGGAGTGCTGTCAAACTCCTTTATGGAATGAAGTATCACCCTGATTCCAAAACAAGATATGACACAATTAAAAAGAAAACTATAGGCTACCTCCTTAATGAACATAGATGCAGAAATACTTGACAAGATATCATCATATAGAATACAGCACATTATCAGAATGATCATACAGCATGATCAAGTAGGTTTCATCCCAGAGATGTGAGGAAAGTTTAATACAACAGTTAAGTCAATAAATATCATACATCAAATATATAGAAGCAAAGTCAAAAACCATGTGATCAAATCAATGGATGCAGAAAAGATTTTCTGCAAAATTCATCATGCTTTAATGATAAAAATCATAAAGAAAACAAAATAGATATAGAATGACTATACCTGAAAATAATAAAATTTATATATAACAAAAGAATAGCCAGAATAAATCATACTAAATGGGGAAAATATAAAAACATTGGCCCTAAAATCAAATACATTATTTATCTTAGACAAAAGCCTGAGCCACAATGCAATGAAAATCAGGAACAAGACAAAGATGCACACTGTCACCTCTTCTATTCAAAATAGTACTTGAAACATTAGCCAGAACAATTGGCAAGAGAACAAATAAAAAGGACACATATCATATAATTATCTTTTTTTGCAGATACATGATGCTCCACATAGAAGGCCCAAAAAATTCCCCCACAAAACTCTTAGAACTGAAAGTGAATTTCAGTAGTGCAGCAGAAGACAAGATCAGCCCACAGAAATCATTAGTATTTGTGTATTCCAACCATGAATGAGATGACAAGGAATTTACGCTAGTATTCACAGTAGCTGCAAGAAATAACGAAATGCCTGGAGTTTACCTAACCAAGGAAATGAAAGATGTCTACAAAGTAAACTGAAGTATTCTGTTAAAGATGACTGAAGAAGACACCAGAAGTCACAAAGATGTCTCTTGTGCCTGGGTAGACAGAAGTGACACTGTCAAAAAGGCCATATACCCAAAGCTATACAAAGTTATACAGATTTAATGTAGTCCCAAACATAATACCAACAGCATCTTTGAAAAACCCTAAAATTGGTATGGAACCAGAAGAGACCCAGAATAGCAAAAGCAATTTGGGTACTAAGGAGCAAAGCAGAAAGCATATAAACACCTGTGTTAAAGCTATACACAGTTATAGTGATAAAAAGTAGCCTCATGCTAGAACAAAAACTAATACGTGTTTCAATGGAACAGAACTGAGGCTATAGAAACTACCCTGGACATATCAAGATATGTTAACTTTGACATAGGGGCCAAAGGAGTACATTTTAAGAGAGATAGCCTACTCAACAAGTCATGCTGTGAAAGCTGGCTGTCTGTGTGCAGAAGATCAAAACTAGATCACCATATACCAAACTAAAATAAAAAGAACAGAAGATCTAAACATTAAAACAGAAATATAAAACTTATTGAAAGATAAAATAAATCAGACACTTGAAGACATAGATGTAGGAAAAGATTTTCTAAAAAGAACCTCCATTGCCCAAGAAATAACAGCAAAAAAAAAAGGGATTATATCAAAATAAAAAGCTGTACAGCAAAAGAATAAATCAATGGAGTGAAAAGATAACCTACAGAATGATACAAAATTTTGTCAACTACTCCTCAGACAGAGGGCTAATACCTGGAATTTAAAAATAACTCAAAAAACTTAGACCTCCTAAAGTCAAAGATCTAGTCAAGAAACTGGCAAGAGAAATGAACAGACACTTTGCAGAGGAAGAAATATAAACAGTGAATAAATATGTGAAAAATGCTCAATGTTCTAGCCATCAGAGAAATGTAAGTTAAAACAACACTAAAAGCCTAACTTACTTCACAAGGAATAGCCATCATTAAGAAATTGACAATAAAATATGCTGGGGAGGCTGAGGTGAAGAAAGAACTTTCCTTGGTGAAATTGTTGACTAGGACAACCCTAATGGAAATCAATGTGGAGATTTCTCAGAGAACTAGAGTGAGAAATTTCACATGTCCTAGCTCTCCGCCTCCTAGTTATCATCCCCAAAGAGCTAAAAGCATCACACTGCAACAATGCATGCAAACCAGAGTTTATAGCCTCACAATATACAATAGCTAAGTCCTGGAAGCAACCTGTGTGCCTGTGAACAGATAATCGGATAAGGAAAATATGGGGATCTGCATGGAACGCTGAATCTGCTGAAGATAGAATGGGTAGAACACTTGAGGACACAGGTGTAGGCAAAGATTGTATGAACAAAACAACTATGGCTCAGAAAACATTACAAAGTATCAACTACTTATGAAAAAGCTTTTGCACAGCAAAAGAAATCACCAACAGAGTGAAAAGACAACCCACAGAGTGAGAAAAATATCTTGGCCAGTTGTTCTTCAGACAAAGGAATAATATCTAGAATGTAAAAAATTGGGAAAAATCAGATTCCTCAAATGTAAAGACCCAATCCATAAATAGCTATTTGAAATGAGTAGATACTTCTCAGAAGAAGTACAAATAGAAAAAAAAATGTATGACAAAAAATTTTCAGCATCATTGCTCATTGGAGAAATGTAAATTAAAACAAATATGCTAATCTATCTCCTTCCAGAAAGAATGAATATTATCAAGAAATCAACCAATAACAAATGCTGGCAGGGCTGTGGAGAAAAAGCAAAGCTTCTCCACTACTGGTGGTAGTGTAGATTGTTGCAACCATTGTGGAAATCAGTGTAGAGAATCCTCAAATAACTAACATTGAAGATCCCGTTGGATCCAGCTATTCCCCTCTTTGGTATTTGCTTGAAAGAATTAAAAGCATTATACCACAGTGATAGATGTATACCATGTTTATTGTAGCATTGTTTCTGGTATGAGAAACTGAAAGTGTGAATAAGAACTGAATTATATAGTAGATATTGTGAAATAAAATTTTCAAAGTAAGTGATGGGGAAAGGGGAAAGAAAAAATAAGAAAAAGCAATAAAATGGAAACAAAACTTTGCAAGTAAGGAGGGGAAAGGGGCTCAAGGAAGGGGAGTGCAATAGGAAGACAGGAGCTAGGATTCATCCTGTACAGGCACAAGAGCCCTGTGGATGTGACCATTTATGTGGGCCTACATTTTCCAATACATTTAATCTAAAAGGAAGAATGGGTAGAAGGTGAGGAGGAGATGGGTCTCATACAATAGGAAAGTGGTCCAGGTGAGAAAGCCTGAGGGGTGAGTGGAAGGAAGGGAAAATCAGTGCAATAAAGACATGCTGTGCACAGAAAGCTGGTAAATTCAACCAGTGTGAACATCATAGGTGACAACATGGGCTAAGGTTAATAGCACCACAAATGAGTAAAAACTGGACAGGAGAACAGGAGGAAGATGTGGAAGGGAAGAGAAAGGGGATTTAGGAAGAAACACACTTTCATGTACACATGTCACCACTTCCCATGGTGATTATAAGATGCATGAACTGTGAACATGTACCAATAAAATAAAAAGTTAAGAAATTATTCAGTTATTATTCTATATGAATTATTTCTAGGGATATTATATAAAAATATAGTTAAATATTATTTTGTATACCTCAAAATTTATTAAGAAAAAGTGTTTACTAAAATGTTTAATACAAAACCAAAATGAAACAAAAGAAGGCACAAAGAGAACCATAGGGGTACAGAATTTGTCTATTGCTCTGATCTTTTTAGTAGTATCACAATTGTTCTCATGAATGTATGTGGTTCTTTGGCAAAGTACATACAATTTGAATATGCAAGTATTCAGAAGCATGAACACTCTAGTTTCCTTGTCTAGAAGCAGGGAGAGTAGTACATGGCTCACAATGGTGTTCTAAGGGTATACTTAATAACACCTACACATGAAGCACAATCCTGAATTACCAAAACCTGCATTGGATAAATATTATTCAACTCACATGATTTCTACCTTGCTAAACCAGCACACTGAGGATAATTACTTAATAAACACCATGGCATCAGGTGACAATTTAATAGACAGTATTTTTAGACATTAATTGGCAATCAGACAAATCAATAAGTTTGCTAAAGTTTCATATATATCATATCTGTATTTATTTGGCAAAGAGCAGTATAGTACCCATCTTATCAAAACCTAATCAGCTTTTAAAATAGAGGATAAATTGTCATGTACGACATGAAAGTTTTTTCATGCCCCATATTATTAGCAATTCGGTAATGGAAATAGTAAGCTCATTATGTTAATGACACTATGTAAAACTGTGACTTTTCAGCTTACTTGAATATTAATTTTTTCATTGACTGGTCATAGACTTTAAAAGCAAGATTTACAGCATGTAAATCATCAGGTGCATGACCATGATTTTATGCACAGTTAAATTAAATTGACTGATAACTGAATAGGCATAGTATTAAATTTTAATTTTCTTCATATAAATTTATATATACATAATTTAATTGAAAGCAAAGCATAGCTTCATGATAACCAGAATCTTGGAATTACAGAAACTAAAATGTAGTAGGTTTCCTAGATATAGACCTTGAGTCTGTGATTGCAAATCAAGTGCATTCTTTACGTTGATCAATTCTTGATTACAGAACCAGCCTCACTCTGGGAAGACGAGCCCCATCTACAGAGTGCACGTGAGTCATTGGCGTAGGAAGGAAGAGAGAACTTACACATTAACGTCGCATCTGGCAAAACATGCTCAGCCTCAAGGATGATTATAAAAGCGGTACTTTCCTCAATGATATCCAGCTAGTAAGCTGAAAATCAACTTGAAATTAGAATAATGTGCCATCTATTTGTTCTAAAATAATACCCACTGCATAGAATTATTGAAAGTACTAAATATGTAAGAAGATTGACATGATGGTTCTGGCGTGGCAGAGGGTATAAAAGTACAATTTGCCTTAATATTAAGGCAGCTGTGACTAAAAAGTTCTATTTGTTTTTACAGTGTATCCCCAGAAGTTCATAACTGTGTCACAGTCTGAAAAAATATTGGGCATGATACTCCAGGGCAAAAGGCAGTGTGCAAAACATTATGCTGAAGAATGTCACAGAGCTTGTAATTTAAGATTCTAGGTTCTGAAATCCATCTCTCAAAAAGTTCCTAGAATAAAGGGAGGATGTTTATTTGAAGAAATTCAAGACCAGTCATTTACCTCACCTGATTCATTCTCACCACAAACTCATGCAAATAAGTTCAAATCAAACCAATCCAAATTTTTGATATGTAGATCTGGTAAGTGATTTATTCAGAAATATAATGTTTAATAAATACCAAGCTTTTAGTTCATGAGTTTATAGCACTTCCTAATTCAATGAATTAGTTAATTTTTGTGTGAAATAGTAATACTTTTTATTTTCCTGGATCTTTTGTAAGCAGCAGTTGGAAAACTTGATCATTTATCTTGAATATGTTCACACTTGTGGTGACCTAGAGCCTTTTGGATATTGCAATTCAAATAAACCACAGTTTCCTGAACAAAGCATTAGCATTGCCAGCCTTGAATCACTTTCTACCTCAGAGTTAGATTCGCAGTATATATATATATATATATATATATATATATATATATATATCTTAAAAATTCCAGTCCTCACAATAGTGGAGATGTGTTAAGGATTCCTTTCTTATTGCATTTATAAGAGAAACAGCATAGTTGCAATCCTCATAATCTTTACTTCAATGAATAATGAATGAAACATTATTTAAAGCTAATATTAAATAAAGCAATACTACAATGCTTAGAACATGTTCACTCTCAGTATGGATGTTTTCCTATAAAATTATATACCATTGTGGCAGATTTTTGATAAATAATCACTAATAAACTCAGAAGATTGTTCAAATAGATTGAGAATAAATTAAGTGAAGATATTGATATCTGTCTGTAGAAGGCATAGATGTCTGAATAGCTAGCAAAATTCTAAAATTACTCAATAATATCTGAAATGAATATTAAGTATTTAGCAAGTGTGGCTGCTGCAGAGTTCAGAGATATTAAGGGTTCAATTCCAGACCACCTCAATAACATAAAGGTTGCAACACGGTCATACTAATTTTTATTTTTCAGTGCATATGAAATGATGTTTACAGTGTATTCTGGTCCATTGAGTGTGCAATAAAACTATGTTCAAGGAGGTAATGTACATATATATCTTAACTGAGCAACATTTTACAGTGAAGAAACGCTAGCAGTCACCCGAGTCTTTAGTAAGGCATAATCTTGTTGCTCTCGGAGGTCTCCACCTCAATACTGATGCCGATCACAAGGAAAAGTGTGGGTGATTGATGGCTAGGGTTCTTCTGGAAGTTCCTTAAAATAGGGCAACACTAACTTTGGTGCATTAATTCATGTTTTCTTTCACAGAATATTTCTCTGTAGTATGCAATACTATTTCAAGGCATTTGACTCAGCTGAATTCCTTTAAAATTGGAGTAAACGCTGCCATTGTGTTACCAGTTGAGTTTGTTTAATACAGTAAATACTTTGTTATATGCCAAAAGTGTTGGCAGCATCATCACCAGAAGCGCATTCAATCTCAAGGAGCATTGCTTTGCTCATTAACAAAGAGCAGCTTCTCATCCACTCTAGATGGTTTTGATCAAAAGCAATTCATTGCACCTTATGACTTCACTGTTTTCTACTTTTACTGCTTCCACTGCATTTGCAATTGCTTCCTCCACTAATGTCCTGGAATCTTCAAATCATCCATGAGTGCTGTATTCCGCTTTACCCAAATTTCTTTTAATATTCATATGTTGACCTCCACCCATGAAGCACTGAAACTTTTAAAAAGAAATCATCAGCAGAGTAAAAAGAAAACCCACAAATTGGGAAAAATTTTTAGCTGGCTGTCCCTCTGACAAAGGTGTTCTATCTAGAACATATAAAGAATTAAAGAACATCAACCCTCCCCAAATTCAAAAACCCAATCCAAAAATGGGCAGCTGAGATGAACATACACTTCTCAGACAAAGAAATACAAATGACAAATAAATACATGAGAAAATGTTCAACATCATTAGTCATTTGAGAAATGCAAATTAAAACAACATTGAGATCTCCCCTCACCCCAGTAAGAATGGGTATCATTAAGAAATCAGCTAATAACAAATGCTGGTGAGGCTGTTTATAGCAGTTCAATAATTGCTAAATTGTGGAAGCCACCCAAATATCCATCCACTGAGGAATGGATAAAAGTTTTGGTACTTTTATATAATGGAATGTTACTCAGCTCTAAAGAAAGATAAACTCGAGGGTTTTACAGGAAATGGTCAGAACTAGCAACTGTACTTATAAGTGAAATAAATAAGACGTCCATATGTAAGCAATGTATTGTCTCACTAGTGTAAGAAACTGAAAGAGTGAATGAAGATTAGGAGGTATGATAGACATTGTGAAATGAAAGGAACATGCTCAAAAGTAAAGAACAACTTGGGTGAGGGAAAAGAGAAAGGAAAGAAAGGGAAATTAATTATGTATGTATGTATATACAGGATAGCTAATGTAGTTGCATTACTGACTTCTATCACTTTACTGAAAGGAACAGCTAATGATTAATTATCCGATCAAAATTGCATGTCTCTATTTGTTCTCCCGAGAAACCACTTTGAAGATGTCAAGATGGCTGCATGATGTGTATGTCTGTAATCCTAGTGTTCTGGGAGGCTGAGGCTAGAGAACTGCAAATTTGAGTCCATGCTTGATAATATATCATGAGCATGTGCCCTACTGGGCAAAACAGGCAGACCTTTAACTCTTGCTACCAACCAGGCAGAAGCCTGGCCTAGTGTTTCAGGCAGGGGCTGTACCCAAGACACTGGTAGAATGTAGAGTGGAGACTTCAGCAGTGTGCCTGGTGCTGAATGGGTGTTTAAGTGTACCAGGCAGAGCTTTATGTAGGATTGGAACACTCTGTGTAAACCCAGAGTCCCCAGGAACTGGTGCTAGATGTCAGATGGAATCTCTGGGATTGGTTCAGGGCAAGTTCAAGCAAGCTTGGGATCTTGAGCATAGAAAAAAACCTGACAAATGTTAGCTCTATGTGCTGGATGAATTTTCCAGGTGTCATGGGACAAACCACAGTCTCCTAGCAGTAACTCAGGTGTTCCCAGAACCACTATTGAGGACTCTCAACACAAGCAGAGATCCTGAGTCTGAGATAGGGTAGGAGGGGAGGGAGCCTATCCCATCCTTGATCATTTGCTGCTGATGTGGGCTAGTAAAAATACTGCCAGGCTGAAGCCTCCTCTGTGCTTGGAGAGAGCACAATGAGGTGATACACGTGTACACACCAAATCTTTCCCATGGTGCTAGGCTCTGTCACATTGTTTGGAACCCTCTACCAACTTAGGAATTTCTCAAAATGGTTCTTCCTATGTGTGAAGGTGGAGGCCCTGTGGGCCAGCCTTGCAGGACCACTTCCTATGCAAATGTTTATTTGTTCTACAAGTCTTTCCTTTCCAATTGATTGTTTTGTGTCAGAGTATATATTCCTCCCCTTCTTTCAAAACAACTAAAAATCTGTGTTTTTAGTTGATCTCAGAGTTTCTCAGACAGGACTCCTTCATTCAGATATGTTGTTTCTCTGCTTGTTCTTTTTTGTATTATTTCATCTAATCATTGAAATGCATAAAGAAAAGTACTAGTGATCAGTTTTACATGGAAATTGAGTAATAACAACTTTTTCAAGTTCAAAAAGATAGCATATAGTGAAGTCAAGAAACCAAGCAAGATTGTTGGGTGTCTGTTATTAATGAAGTAGGGTTGAAAGATGGGCAAGGGAATGGGAAGAAAAATCAAATTATATCATGTCCAGATATGAATCCTTTACAAAGAATGTGAGCATATGTATACCTAAAATATACCAACAAAATTACTCAGTAAAAAAATAAAATCATAAAAACAAAAACAACCAGAAAAATGAAGTATATATCATGTTGTTTTCTGTCAACAACGCTGGCTCCAGTGTCAAACTAAGCTGGATCGCAGGGGATAATTACCTGAACATTTACACTATCTGAAATTTCTCTTCTATTTACTTGTTTCATTTTTTATTCTTTTTTTTTCTTTGGGTGGAGAGGTTCTTTTTTATTTCAAATGGGCACCTAACCTCCCTTTGCTCCCCGTTCTGCTGATTACTGGTATCTTTCAGCTGCTTATAGAGCATGAGCACCTGCTATAAAGAAACAAAAGGTGGCAAGGTGTTTGATGTGACAGGGAAAAGCTAGAGGGGAGGAAGACATGGGTATTCCTCGCATGAATGGAAAAGAGCATGGCCCGTGGAAGCACGGAGCAGTGGAGATCATTTCTCTGCTTCTGAGACGTGTCCAGGACCAATGAGCAGACCGCAGTGGTGATGACTGTGTGGATTCGCAAAGGTCCATATGGTCAAGCACATGAAAACACTCCCGACGTTTAACTCCAAAAGGAAGTAAAGAGTAAATTGTTTTGTATTGTGAAATTGGTTTATAAATTGTAGAAGAAACAATAATGCTCTCTGAGGAGTGTGTCTGTGTGTTATAACACAAACCTATATTATCAGCTACTATAGTTCCACTGTATAATCGCCCTAAACAATGATTATTTGTCTGAATATAGCTTAAAGCTTACAAAAATAAGTTGCATCTAAATTAATATGGAGGAATATTCTTTCAGACACTAGGAAAGGTAACTTTATCTTTTTATGTTAAATTTGATTCTATATATATATAGTATCAGTTTAATTCTATCAAATTAAAATATACTCACTAGCATATATTGGAATTCCATATGAATAAAATCATGCATACGAATCTCCTATTTGTGTCACTAGAGTCAATGAAACCGGTAGAAGTTCCTCAAAGGGAAGAGAAATAATCTGGCTGTAGTGCAATAACAAGGAGCTCATAACTCTTCTCTTATTGTTAGGCCTTCATATCAATAAACTGCTTTTTACTGATCCTGCTGACAAGGACAGCAAAGCAATCCTTTGATATCATCAAGAAAGTAAATTAAATGACAGTATCTCTCCTAATAAACTCTATAGCCTGTGTCAAGCATTCCATTTTCATATTTTCCCTGCTTTTGATTCCCTGACATGTCCAGAAGGTACCCACAAAGGAGATCAATGTGTGATAATACAGTCTTTGCTTTGAAAATTAATACTGTCTTGTGTTTAATACATTTGTCAAAAGTACTAGCACTAGGAAAGGAGGCAAACTCATGAGATAAATGCCACATTAGCAAGACAGAAAATGCCTAATTTCATTAGTAAAATTTTTGGAAGAAGTAATCACCACAAGCAAAATAAATATCATCATAGCTAAAATGCCTCCTTCATCTCTTCCTTTTTAAAATTTTCATCTTTTATTTGCTCTTAGCTTCACTTGAAGAATCTATAAAGAGGTAATAGCAAACAGCCTGGCTAATGCATTCCCTGTGGCTTAGAAAGGGATACATTTATTTAAAAATTAGCAATCATGATATAATCTGAAATAGGATGAGGTAAGTATGAATTTTTGTATATGTTTGTTTACATTTTTAAGAATCTTTTTCTATTTTAAAACATAATTTTGATGCAAGACATTCTATTCACACAAACTTACAATTCATTGCTGATAAAAGTACTAGTAATTCCTTTTTCTTGGTACTCTTTCACTGAGAGTGCTAAAAATTTAATATGCAACATTTTAAAATTTTAATTATCAGAAAATTTAGTATAAATGTGGCTGCTGCTTCTTTGTTCCTTCCCCCTTCAGTTTCCTGGGAAACAATGCTCTAGTAACTATTGCTGTCAGCTTCATCAGGCTCTTATCAGTGGCTCTACAAGAAACAGCTCCGGATGAGACAACTCTGCTGGAATGGAGCATGTTGGTAATTTTCCCGATATGTGTCTCCCTGGTACAGCATGGACACGAAGGGGTTTCAGAGTTCCTGCAGCTGTTCTAATTGATGTCCAAATATATCCTCTTGTAACGTGAAGTTTTGTTGAATCAGTTAATAACTTCACTACAATTACCAATAATGTTTTGTTTCCT
Source organism: Dinomys branickii (assembly GCA_004027595.1). NCBI lineage: Eukaryota > Metazoa > Chordata > Mammalia > Rodentia > Dinomyidae > Dinomys > Dinomys branickii. The sequence goes on along the minus strand of PVLD010004153.1, from coordinate 48,892 downwards.
TTATAATTGATAGCTTTGATATTATTTACCTTCAATTATAGTTTTCACATGGAAGGTATAGATTTCAAAGAATTCTCAGAATATTCCATACCTGTCTCCTTCTCATGTAAATGTTTGACTGGTTTAGCAGAGAGGTGTTTGATTTGTCCAGCTTGGCATAGTGAAGGGCTTCCTCTGTGGTGTCCAGAATGCCATAAATCAGGTGAACATTCAATTCTTCAAACTAACCCAGATAGTGGATGTATAAGTGTCAATATCTTTTTAAAAAAAAGACAGTAGATTTTGCATTTTGGCAAGTAGTATAAAGTCTGTGTTCTCTTCCTTTTTTCACACTGAAGTCCTTCTTTGCTCAGATTTGATATATACAATGACGTTTTTGTTTAACAAGTACTCCTGCACCTACCTATTAATCTTGACATACAGATTTGACCTAAAAGAATATATTTCCTTGTGTGTATATGTGAGGTGTTATGAAAATACACAGTAAATGTTTAAAATTTTTAAAGATTAGAATAAAAGACTAGTTGCCAGTGGCCCCCTCAAAATACTCCTCCTCACTAGAAAACACTTATCCTGTCATTTTTGCAAATTTCTGTAGCAGCTGTAAAATTCCTTAGTTATTATTAATTGCCTATAGCATATATGGAAAATATTTTTCCCAACTACCTCTTGGGCAGAGGACTAATAGCTATTATATAAATAAATAAATAAAAGCTCCAAAAATAAAAGACCTAATCAAGAAGTGGGCTATTGGGATGAACAGACAGTTGTCAGAATAAAAACTACACATGAAAAATAATTACATGAAAAATGTTCAACTTTACTGGCCATTAGATAATGCCAAATCAAAATACCATTTAAACTCTTACTGCAGAAAGAATGGTATAATCATGAAATCAGATAATAACAAAAGCTGGCAAGGTTCGGGAGGGGCTTCTATATTATTGTAAGGAATGTAAACTAGTATATCCATTATGGAAATCAATATGTAGATATCTCATGGAATTAGAAATTTCATTTGTATCAACCATTCCTTTCTAGGTATCTTTATGAAAGTGTTAATGACATCGAATCACAATGATACAAATTTCTAGGAGCACAACTCATAATAAGTAAATTTTGGAAGCAGTCTTTATGTCCAGCAACAGTATAGTCAAAGAAAATGTAATATTTAAACACAGTAGGTTACTCGTCAGCTGTAAAGAAGATAAACTTGAGTCATTTGTAGAAAAATGGAATGCACCATAAGACCATAATGCTAAACAGAAAAGAACTATACATACACACTTAAATACTTGGTAGTTTCTTTAACATGAGGAACCAAAGTTTAAGTAATTAAAGATCAAAACAAAAGATAGATAATATGAAATAAACGGATAAATCTTTTGAAAATGGGTACAAAGTCTCTGTGTTCCAGTAGGTCTGCTGCAAAAGGCATGTGCATGCCTGTGTCCCTGGGGCAGCCTGTCCTGGCTGTCTCAGTGGTCTACTAAGATTCCTAGATAAGTATAAAATATCAAAGCTGAATCATGAAAAAAAATTTACAAAACTCAGTATCAGTGAGATTGAAAATGAAATTAAAAATTTTCCAAAAAGAAAAGCCTAGGTATTCATTGCTGAATTCTACAAGAAATTTAGAGAAAATTTAATGCCAACACTCCTCAGAGTCTTTAATGAAATTGAAAGGGAAGCAATGCTCCCTAACTCATTTTGAGGCAAGTACTAACCTATGCCAAAAACAGAGAAATGCCCAATCAAAACAGAATTGTAGGCCTAATGAACATAGATGCAAAAATCATCAAAAATATACTAGCGAACAGAATTCAGCAAATCATCAAGAAGAGTATATACAGCCACGTGAGATTCATCCCAGGGATGCAGGGATGGTTCAACATACACAAATCAATATATGTAATATACCATATAAGCAGAGCCAAAGACAAAAATCACGTGATCATCTTAATAGACGCAGAAAGCATTTTAGACAGAGTCCAACACTCATTCATGAAAAAGCCCTGCAGAAAATCTGAATAGGTGGTCTTTACCTTAATCTGATAAAAGCCATCTATAACAAACCAACAATTTACATCATACTGAATGGTCAAAGCTAAGAATTTTCACTCTAAAATCAGGAACAAGACAAGGATGTCCACTATCACTAACCTTATTTAATATAGGTGAGGAAACATTAGCCAGAATGATTAGACAAGATTGAAATAAAAGGAATAAGGATGAGAAAGGAAAATTCTAAATTATCATTATTCTCAGATGACATGATACTCTACATAAAGACACTAATAACTCCACCAAAAGACTTCTAGATTTAATACGCAAATTCAGTAGTGTATCCAGATACAAAGTCAACACTCAAAACTCCATAGCATCCCATCAACAAAAAGCAAACTCACTGAGAGTGACATCAAAAAACAACACACTTCACAATAGCATCCTAAAAGAGGAAACACTTAGGCATCAGTCTAACAAAGGAAATAAAAGAACTATATTTCAAAAATTATACTATTCTGGAAAAGAAGATTGAAGAAGATATCAGAAAATGGAAACATATTCCTTGCTCATGAATAGGAAGAACCAACATTGTGAAAATACTCCCAAAATTTTTATACAGATTTAATGCAATCCCAATCAAAATACCAATAGTATAACTTACAGAACTAGACAAAAATTCTAAAAATTCTCTTGGAACCAGAAAATATCTTCAATAGCAAAAAACCAATTCTGGGCAACAAAGGCAAGGCAGGAGGCATCACAATCCCTAATTAAAATTATACTACAAAGCTACTGTGATAAAATCAGCATTGCATTGGCAAAAAAAGCCCCTAAGGGCTGATCTGAGGATAAGTGGAACAGATTAGCATTTGCAGACACAACAACAAACACACTCTGCCGCTTTATTTTGACAAAGTTGCCAAACATGTCCACTGGAAGATAAATAGTGTCTTTAATAAATGGTGCTGGAAAAATTGGCTCTCTACATGCAGAAGACTAAACCAGACCCATGTCTATAACCATGCACTAAACTAAGTCAAATTGGCTCAAAGATCTAAATACTAAAATAGAAACAATCTACTGGAAGAAAAAGTAGGTAGAAATCTTGAAGACGTGGGTGTAGGCAGAGACTTTATGAGCAAAATACAAACTTCCCAGGAAATACTACAAAGAATCAACAACTTGAATCTCATATTATTAAAAAGCTTTTGCACATCAAAAGAAACCAACAGAGTGAGAAGATGACTCATAGAGTGGGAAAAAATTTTTATCAATTCTGCCACAAAGGATTTCTATCTAGAACATATAAAGAACAGAAAACAATCAGACACTCCCTAAATTCAAATACCAAATCCAAAAATGGTCATCAGAGATGAATATATACTTCTGAGATGAAGATACACAATGGCAAATAAATATTTGCAAACTGTGCAACATCACTGGTCAATTAAAACAACACTGAGATTCCAAACCCCTCTTAAAAGAATGGCTATCATGAAGAAGGCAACCAATGACAAATGCTAGCAAGGCTGTGGGAAAAAAGGAACCCTTCTCCACTGTCGGTGGGAGTGTAGACTGGTGAAACCACTGTGGAAATCAGTGTGGAGAGTCCTCAGAAAATGAGGATTAGAGGTGCCATTTAGCCCAGCTATTCCACTTCTGTGTGTTTTCCCAGAAGAATTATAAACCTCATACCACAGTGATACATGTATATCCGTGCTCATGACAGCATTATTTGTAATAGCTAAATTTTGGAAACAACTCAAATGTCCATCAGCTGAGGAATGCATAAAAAAGATGTGGCATTTTCCATAAAGAAGGATAAACGTGAGCAATTTATAGGCAAATGGATGCAACTTAAGATGATAATCATAAGTTAAATAAATCAGATTTACATGTGTAAACATTGTATTGGCTCCCTAGTGTAAGAAATTGAAAAGTAAATGAGATACAAAAAGTACAATGGATATTGTCAGATGGAAAGAAACTGTTCAAAAGAAAAGAGTAACTGGAATGGATGGAAAGGAGAAAACAAGGATGGGAACAGGAAAAATTATATATGTGTGTGTGTGTGTGTGTGTGTGTGTGTGTGTGTATGTGTAAGATAGTAACATACTACTAAGTTCTATTAGTTCATTGAAGAGAAAGGTTTGTGCTTATATTGTTTGATCCATTCTTCATGCCTAAAATTTGTAATCTCAGCAACTACTTTGAAAATAATATACAATTTATTAACCATTATTACTCTCCTGTTATTTTGCTTTGAAATTGTATAGCCTTATTTTTGTTGCTTTTTCCCCTTAAAATAAAAAGAGTAGGCAGTGGGTAGGGAACCAGGAGATGGAGGTAGGGGACACAGAGGAGAAGGGAGGGACAGTATGCAGAATTAAGTGTTTTAGATGTATGTAGTAACCACCAACTATCCATGTAATCATTCCATACTGCAAACATGTACTAATTAAAATGGAGATTTGCAAAAAATGCCATATTTCATAGAAATATTTAAAAAGTCAACAATATAATTATTTTTGTAAATTAATGTTTTAATATATAACAGCTTTTTAGTCCATCTCCATTAATATTTAAATATACAATAAATAATGTTCAAAAGACAATAAAATCACAGTAATCTATAAAACAAAGATAACTTTCAAAGAATCATTCAATTTACTTTGGAGCATTTATATGTTTATTTACAATTTTAAAAATAGAACATATTTTCTGAGTTAGGAAAAATCAAAACCAGGTGTCTTTCCTGTCAAATACTTATACTTTATCACTAGGGTTCTAATTTTCAGTCTAGGCTGGATTTTTCTTCTTCAATAATTATTTTTGTTACCCTTCTGAAATAATTTTTATTGAAGATATTTTGACCTTGGTGTGCTGGAAGAGTGGTCACTTAGCAGATGTAAATACTGATCTTGAGTCTCGGGTAATGCATTGATATAATTGATGAAAATTCATCATAAAATGTTTGTCAGTTAAGGGCAGGAATTCTCTCTCAGTGATTGATTTTGTTTTTCACACATCTTCTAAACAACTCCCGTACTGAGGAGAAGTTAAAAATGACTATTGAATTTAATCTCCCAGTATTTCAATCTTCACTTTTTGACAAACTTAAGGTCTAAATTCAGCTTTAATATGCATATATTAGATATTTTATATGGTGATATAAATATGTGGTCACTAAATATTTTCTAAAAATACCATATATATGTGTATATAAAAGTTTTTTAGAAGTTACAAATAAATTGTCATGAAGGAAAAACCAATAAAAAACTTATTGTTACTAATGTCACCAAAAGTTAGTGTCAAAATATTGGCTCAGAGAGAAAGTATACAAAAATGTACTCAAAGCATTAACTTCTTTTCAATTTAATTGGCTCGAAGAATCAGAGAATGTCAAAATATTTGTATTTAGAAAAAGAAAGTAACTGCAGTTGTTTACTTTAATCCATTTAAATAGGAGCCTTGTACTTACGAGTGGGTTGTGTTCTAAATCAATACCTAAATCAATTTGAATATCAAAGTATGTTTTTCATTGCCGTAATATGATAATTAATGGGTACATTCTTTACAGAATTTGATAAAAATATGTAAAATTTCAAGTAAAACATTGTCATTAATAACCCTCAAACACTTTCTTTGAACAATCTTTTTTTTTTTCTTCGAACAATCTTAACAGTCTTAGCAATATTTTCTGCTATAATAAGGTTTAAAATTTAAACATTCACTGCATATGTATTTCTGGTCACTCCTATATATGAGCAGCTGCACAAACTCTGACCATGTTTGTGTGGGGATTTTTTATTGATTTATTGAACATTTCTGTGCTCCATTAACAGGAACATCATTGTAAAAGATCTTGTAGGAGGAATAAAGGTATCATACCACGGAGTAGGATAAAAGGCAAACATATACTTAATGAGCACTTTGCATATAGATACATTGATATATAGACACACTATGTGTTTTATTTTGCCATTTGTTGTCGTTCATATAAGTAACATCCCCCCAAAGCCTTCTGTGCTCGGAGGGAGGGCGATTGAAATGTGACTGGATCTTGTAACCTTAATTTATGGATATATTAAGATATATATGTGTATATAATATTATATAGAGATATATAGAAGTATTAAAGTCATATAAAATACATTAAGTTATTAAATAAAACATTAAATGAATTATTAAATAAGTAATTTTTGAATTATGTAAGTAAGACAGGAGTGTGGCTCGGTGTTGAAGTGCACCCCTAACATGAACAACGACCTGTGTTAAACCATCTATCCCTAAGGAAAAGAAAACACGATACAGCAAATTGCCAGATCTTCAGTTTGTGACGCAGCAGATCGCATGCACACACGTTCCTCCGGAAAGGAAATAACGACGATGTCTCAGCACGACAGATTTATTTAGCTCCTGCTTTGAGAAGCTGTAGCTCCTGATCTGCAGGCTCCATGCAGAGGCTGCACGATGTAAGGGCTTTGCTCTGGAAAGCTGTTACCACGTGCAGCAGAGAGTGGGGGAGGTACCAGGGGTGGAGGGTGTGTCACTCCTGGTTACAACCTCATAACTGGTCTCTTCTCAATAGGTCCCACTTTCTGATGTCCCTGCCAATTACAGGGCTCACAGGTCCAGTCACTTCAAATGCCCTGCCTCTGGGCACAGAGGGCTTTGGGGCATGCTGTCAACAGGAATTACAGAAAATGAGGGCTGGAGACAGAGCTCAGTCAAATAAGCACCTGTCTGGCAAACACGAGGTCCTCAGTTCAATCCCCAGTACCGCAAAAAAAAAAAAAAAAAAAAAAAAAAATATATATATATATATATATATATATATATATTTAATACCATTTGCCACTAATGTTGCACAATTTAGTTCAGTGAGATATGCCTATAGGTATTGGAATAACCAAAATTTTAAAAATACACAAAATTGTATAGCGTTTCCATTGCTGAGAATGATACCCAACATCCACACTTTAAAAGAGGTTGAGGTAGCTTATCATTTTAGAAGGTTCAGTCCATAGTCAATGGGCTCAAAAATATCACCACCCGGGTGAAAGCGGGTGGTAGAGCTGCTCACCTCAGGGGAACCAGAAGGAAAGTAGGCTGTAAAGAGTGTCTGGGAGAGATAAACCCTTTAAAGGTATGCACCGAGGGCCCTATTTCAAGTGGTCCCCAGGAATTTTATAATCCAGGCAAGTTAACAAGTTATGTGAACAGGCAGAAAACTAAATTCTGGTCAGAACATGAAGAAACTCTGTCATTCATACACACTTCATGGAAATATAAAATGGAGCAACCACCCTGGAAAATAATTTTAAAATTTCTTATAAAACTATGCAATTGCCAAATATATAAATCTGCAACTACTCTAAGGCAACTGAATGAAAATAGCATTCCACTAAAACCTATAAATAAATGTCCATAAAAATTATTTTAAAATATAATAGCCTTAAACTAGAGACAAACAGATGTCCTTCAGTAGGTAAAAGTTTAAATAAAATGAAACATCCATGTCATGATTTTTATACAACAAAAGGAAGAAAAATATTGATGTTTGCATCAACCTATATGGATTTACACGGAATTATTACTGATTGATCAAAAAGTCCATTTCTAAATTTCAATATTGCATTGTTTCTTTTTTTTTTTTTTTTTGCGGTACTGGGGATCGAACTCAGGACCCTGCACTTGCTAGGCAAGCGCTTATTCCACTGAGCTATATCCCCAGCCCCCCATTGTTTCATTTTTATGACATTACACTGTACAGTAGTCTCAACACTGCAGTGGGAGAGAACTGGAAGCGGCTGTCAGTGGGGAGGATCAAGCCTTGAGCTTGTGACTAGAATACAAAGGGATAGGACGAGGGAGTCTTTTGTGATAACACAAAAATTCTGATGTCTCATAGACTGATACATAATAGTAGTTGGATAAGTAGACACATGGGTAATAAAATTGCATAGAATTAGCTATGTGCATAAACACACAAGCAAAAGACTAGAAGAAATCTACAGCTTCATTTTTGAGGAGGGCACCTCATTTCAAGAGACTTACAATGAATATTATTTTGCTTACTCTTCTGGGAAGATCCTTACTGAATTCTAATGACAATTTATGAAATATGTCAGGGATTTGAAGGAGAAAGAGAGAACCAAAAGTGAAATATCTTTTACTAATTCGCTGTGCTTCCAGATTTATAGTCCTAAGTGAGTTGGCGAACCTCTTACACAGTACCTAGTTCCTTTGAGAGTATTTGGTAGTAATGACAGAGAAATCTTATAAACTGATTTTACTGAAATATGAAAGACTGAATAAAGATATAGAAGGCAAAAACTGCAAGAGAAAAAATTAAGTTTTTCAAAAAATCTGTAGATTCAATTTGTATGTAAGTTTATATTCTACGTAAGGAGTTCTCTTTTACAGAATATTTTTGACAAGTGTTTATGTTTTGACAAAATATTCAAGGAGCATATTCTTTATGTACCCCTTTTGATTCTCTCTTCATTTATCCATTTTTGTTTCCTAGGAATTTTGCTTTCCGATAACAAAAGCTCTTTCAGTATTTTAAGCAAAGCAAAGAGCATTTTTTTTATTATTAAAGCAAAAATATCCCTGAAAGAGAAAAAAGGGATTTGTCTGGACCTCAAGCATTAACTAGCCACAGCCTTTCATATGACAGTGGAAAGCCCGTCTTCAGCTTCATGCTGCTTTATCACATGAACCAAATATTTCTTCTTATTTAGTCCATGGATGTGGGGAATGGGCATAATTTTTAGTAGCTCCCTACCTAAGCATTTTGTTTACTGTTTGAGATTAAGTAGAATCTATCTTCTCCTGAGATCAGATATGTTAGTGTGAACCCATCAGCTATCGATCAGTGTTCCTGGTCCAGCTCAGAGTAAATACCAGGCTCAGATTGGATGATGTGTCTAAGGCATCTCACCCCCAGCTTCTGTGTGACTGTTCAGGTCTGACCATAGGTAATCACAAAGGTTTCACCTGGTGGTGGTTCACGGGGGAGAAGCTGACCCACACATATTTGCTGCATCTTTAAGGCACTGTAGACTGAAAGGATGTGGAGTGAAGGCCTTGGGCTCCCGGCTGGCGATGCACCTGTGAACCCTGACACCCCTACAGCAGGTTCCTTCTCTAGAAGTGTTGTTTATGGGGAAACTTTACAGATGGCTTTCTCCACCCTGACACAGTAGCAAATACTTTTTCATTCCTAACTCTTCTGCTTCCCTCTATTTCCAGTTTCTGGGTCCATAAAACAGCAGAAACCTTTCTCTCAAAGCTCCTCCTGCACTAAGAAGATCCCCACCCACGCATCCGAGCCGATCCACCTGACGCTGAGCCAGTGTTGCTCAGCTGGGAAAATGGAGCAACTCTGGCCTAGGTTTGGCCTCCTCCGTATACTTCCCTGGTTGTGACTAAGCCCCAACCGCTCATTCTGGATATTTTCCCTAAACGCCAACCCATGGACGCTCACCACTCGGTAGCTCAGCTAAGCTCCTTACAGCATCTGTTCCACTCAAATGACTGGAGCGCGGGGACAAGCTGGTTGTTCAAACACGGCTGTTAATAGAAAATTATATAGCCGAACTGGTCAAAGACTTACCCCCAAAGAGAGTGTATGTGGCATCATCATTTACACTGTTTTCCAAATTCCACTGCCTGTGGGAGCAAAATCTTTCAGGCTGTGCAAATATAAATGTTACCAAGAATATGTAGAATACATATCTCAGGAGGGAAACAAACAAGCAGCAGTGCGATGTTCTCCATGCGTTCCTAGAGATGTGCACAAAATATTTATCACAACAATAATACCAACCAATGGAAGAGTAATAACAAGTCAATAACAAAGGTGAGGACATGAAAATGTAACAACTCCAGAGAGTGTATCATTCTATAAATGAATACGCTGTTAGTGTTATAGTGTCACTCTGACATACTCAGCTTAAATAAGATTGGCTCAAACTCCTATCCATAGCCTTTGAGAAATCTAACAAATGATGGGTCTCCCAAGGGCTTACATTTTCACATCTAAAATTCTCTATTTTCAATTGCTTGTTTCCACTTCAATAGTGGTTACACTTCCAATAATGCTTACAGGATTCTGCGTGCCCTATGTTTACTTGCATGTGAAATATACTTCCAAAATATACTTAAAACACTAAGCAATGTGTTCCAGGACAACTGTACATTTGACAGAATATCTAATTCTTAGATTATCAGTAAAATGCGACACAGTCTCCATTCATGAAAATTTCCCAGTCACATGCTTCCACAGAGTTTCTAGGGCCTGGCGTTTCTATTCTGCTGCTGCTCCCTCCGCCCAAGTCGGATCAGCCCACTTAGATTAAGCCTAGCGGATGCTGTGTCTATATGTGGTAAACTAAGACTGCTCTTGAGGAGAAACTGGAGTGACCTTTTACCTATTCCTGTCATGTTATTAGGATAATTTCTGACAACAGACAAACATAAACATTGTAGGTTTTGATGGTGAATCATAATTGTCAACCTGATCCATTGCCAGATGCCCAGGAGATGAATCAAGGACACTCTGGGTGTGTGGAGCTGGGCTATGGAGGCGTGGCTTGGGGGCCACAGCAGGCCCCTACCCTTTCTTCTTTGCCCTCCTCCCCTGTCCTTCTGTGTTCTTGATGCTGTGAGTTTACCAGCTTTCTCCTGGTTCCCCATCATGATGTTTGTGGCTCGGTTCCAGTCTACCTTAGACTGAACCCTCTCATCCTGAGAGGCAAATCAAACTGTTCCTCCTCTAAATTGAGGGTGTCAGGTATTTATACCAGTAAGAGAAAAGCTGAACATCTAATTCAGAAAAGGAATACTTAATTCCTTTAATGAAAAATCACTTGAGGGGCAGTAACTCTGAGACCGACAAATATTTTAATATGTCAAGTGGTGGGAGAGACAAAATGTATATCTATACAACCTGTATCAGAGAAAAGGACAAAAGTTTTTAGCCCAGTACCACCAATAAAGAAAAACTTAATATTTACCAAGTATCAGGCAGCATGAGAAGATCCCCTATTTTGTTTTCATTGACAACCATTCTCAATGACTACTACTTACACATGAACAGAACTATAAAAAGTGATAGCAAACGTGACCACTGTTGCTTGCCAGTGGCGTTGTGGTTACTAGTATAGCACCCAAGACTCTCCTGATTCTTCTCTCACTTTATTATTGTTCCATTAGCTTCTGAATAAAATTGAGTGGTTTGTTGATTGCAAGGTACCTGAGCACAGATTGTGGGAAGTCTGTGTGTGACTCAACACATAACTTCTCAACTTACAAAATATAATGATAAAAAGCAAGTAACATATTTATTAAAAATAATCAATATCACTAATTATTTTCAATATGCTGAATACAGTTACAAATATTTTTTATTTATAAATTTTAAAATATTTATATACTTTGCAAGGTATCACATTAGACAATGTAGGAGATAAAAAATTAGAAAACATATGTTAGTTGTCAGGTATATTTCCATTAATAAGAGGAAAAATATGTCAAGCAGAATAGAAATTTTTTTGTTATTTTTATTCTAAGGATAAAAGAACAAAAAATATTAAACAGATATACATTTACAAAATAACACAAAAACAATTCAAGCAATACAGGTTTTGATATTATGGATGAGAATAAATTGATAATTAAAGAACGTATAAAGATTAATGGAAGGTATATCAGTCAGGGTTTTACTAGAGAAACAGATATAACACAAGATATACAAATGTGTAAGTTACAAAATTGGCTTACAAGCCAGAGTCGTATGAGGAAGCGTGCAGAGGGTGTCTGCACACTGAAGACCGAAGAATCAGTCCCAGGTCTGGAGCTCACCGCAGAGTCCCGTGCCAGGAGGCTGATGAGTCTGCGATGCAAGGCTGAAGGACCCAAGGCAGAAGCCAGAGTCTGCACTAGAAGCCAGGAGACGGGGTCCAAGCTGAACACGAGGACGAGAGCGCCTCCAAAAGGAACGGAAGTTCCTCTGCCCTTCCTCATTTCCCTTTTATATGTCATCTAGGTGATGGTCCACCCCAGGGCGGCTCCTTTATACCCTAGGGTGTGGAATTGCTGAGCCAATTGCTGAGCTAAATTTAGTTAAGCTTCTAAACTTCTCAGGTTGACATAATCAACCAGTACAGAAGAAGATGTCACCATGTACACAGTATTTATGTATGCGTATATGCATGGTCTACAAATTGAAATTTAGTGTGGACATGGTTCCTATTTTTACAATATATACAAATAAATGAAGAAAAATCCGATTTTCTTATTCTAAATAGCTACACAATGTAGGCATCCACTTTGGAAAATACAGCAGCCTACTCATTTGCTGTATTTTATTCCGTGGTGTTTATTTTCTGATCCCCTAACTTGCGCCAGCCACTAAGAAAAGCACTTGGAAGGAAGAGAGCTCCGCCCTCCAGTTCTGTACCTAGAGAGCCCCTTGCATGGGAGAAATATCGCTCACATCCCCTCCTCTCCCCGTGGGGGTTACTGTTTTGGTTTATAGTATATCACTTAGCTTTATAATTATACTGAAGCTAAAAGTCTCCTAGACTTCCCTTCACTCTAAAGTACTTTTCAAATTGTGTTGGCCTTCCAAACCCGAAGCGTAATTCTGCTTTCTTTACTGATGCAAGTAAAATTCAAGCAAGATTACAGAAAACAGACTGTTGCAAAAAAACAAAAAACAAAAAACAAAAAACAAAAAACAAAAAACCTATGGACCAAAATATGGACAATGGTTATTTGTGCAGTAAATAAGCTGCAGAAAAATAAGGGCTTTTTAGGGTTTATCTCAAAGCTATTTATGATAGTGAAATACAAGAAATATTGAACTCTCCAATTTGTAATTGACTAAATGATTCATGGTGTAAAACGAAACGAAATAATATACAGTAATTGTTTAAAATGATAGATTTTAAGTTTCTAAACTTTTAAAGATGTTCCTGATGTATATTTAAAGTACTGTGCATGTGAGTATGTTTGAGAAAGAAAGGGAGGGAGGGGAGAAGGAGGGAGATAAAGGCAGAGAGACAGAGACATCCTGGAGAAGTGTACATCAAGATATTAGATTGACTATTGCCATATCAAGAAACCGTAGTTAACAACTGCATTTTCTTCAGAATTACTAATAATATCCCTAAATCTTAATATAAATATCTAATATATTTGTAATAAGTCATCAAAATCTTAGGTAAATTTATAGTTACAAGGCTACTAATATAAATGTAAAACAAGTGCATTCATCTTAAGGAAATGGAGTTTCCCATAAATACACATTGCACAGCAGTATTTGAAGCTAAATATACTTAGGAAAAAATACTCAGGAAGATTTCAATTTACTTGTCTGTATTCTAAAAAATATGTCCTGCTACTGTTTTTATTCAGGTTATGACAGATATATATTAAATACTTATAAACTATATTTTGAATACTTACAACGATGCCCAGCAAATGGTAAATATTACATTATCATTCCTATAAGTCTGTATAGTCAGGGATTCTGGTGTAAATAGCAAATATGTTTGTTAGACAAGTTTATAATATTTAAAATCAAATTTATCCTCTATTCTTTCATTAACTGAAAAAATAACATGGGACTCTTTGTAGGTGTGTGCCGTTAATTATGAAGCTGTCTTTATTGAAGAATTTAGAAATATTGAAATAAAGGCTTTATAGTCTTCTCAGATAATTTGGGTATAATATTTGAAAGCATCTACCATACACTGAAATCTTTCAGGTGGTGATTAGTAATAATCAGTTGCATATAAACCAGGGGAAATTACAGTGACAGTCAGAAGTGAAGCCATTCATATAAGAATATATTCTGAATATCATAGATAATTTCTCCCAAATTGTGCCACATTCTATATGTATCATTTTATCACAGCTCAAAAGACCAGTTTGCAAAGGAATAATTACCAACTCTTTAGAAATGAAAAAGAATTCAACTGAGCTGTATTCACCTGAGCGCAGCAAAGACCCACTCATGTCTATATGTATTTCTATTGGTCCTCCACGTCTCCGCACTGTTTCCATTACCGTCTGCTTCAGTCGTTTGACGTAACTCAGTTCCAGTTTATACGTAAGGTGATGGCCTCTCCATGGTTAGATGCTAATGTAAAAATAAAAACAAAGTCTCCCACATCTTCCTTCTCTATATTTGCTCATACCCATTGCTAAAGTCAGTTGCTGCCTTGCTTCTTCCCACTTTATTCATGATTTTGTTAGTGCCATAGCAGGAGCACCTCTTTCAGGAAAAGTCTGTAATTGCCCATGTGTTAAGTTACTTGACTTTGTCCAACAGTTGGTTGCAGTTCTTGTATGGTAGTTCCCTTTTACCTGCAGGAGATACCTTAAAAGATGCCGGGTAGGCAGTACCTCAAACCCCTTAGCATTCTTCTTACAGTCTATCCACTTACTGACGACCGTGTGTGCATACGTAATTCTCCTGCTTGTTATTACCTTGTAGTGTTCTGTTGGATGGATGTATTATATATGAACAATTCATGCCTGGAAGTGTATTTGAGTTGCATCCTTCTTGGCTTTTACAAATAAAGTTGCTTCATCTATTCATATACAAAATTTTTATTTCAGAAGTTTCACTTTTATGTCAGAAAGGCCCAGGAATACAATTGTTGGGGTTGAATGAACCATTTTACAACCAAAAATAATGCTTGAGAGATCTAGCTTCTCCTTATGTCCACCAATATTTGGTATTTTCATTATATTTTATTCTAGCCATAGTCATAGGACAGTTTAAAAATCATAGCACATTTAATTTACAAATTCTCAGTGACTAATGATATTGAGTATCTTATGTTCCTATATGGCATCTGTTTAATTTTTTGCATATCATTAGTATAAAACTAAAAAAAGAACAAAATATGTTTTTCACTTATCTGTTAAATTTTTTGATAATACTCAGGGGCAGCGTATATTGCTAGTGTCAACATTGTTAACTTAAAAAAATAAAATGCTAATGTAATATAATAAAGCGGCAAAAAAAATCAATTTCTACCTAAAAGAGAACCTCACTGTATATGTAAAATTAGTCAGTATATTGAGACACTTTGGCTAAGGAAGAGGGAAGAATTCATAATTTGTAACAAAATTCATTCTTTTTCTGTTGTGGATTTTTTTCTTCCTCTCTCCCTTTCTTTCTTTTTTCTTTCTTTCTTTCTTTCTTTCTTTCTTTCTTTCTTTCTTTCTTTCTTTCTTTCTTTCTTTCTTTCTTTCTTTCTTTCTTTCTTTCTTTCTTTCTTTCCTCTGCAGATTAAACCAGAGGCCTTTCCCTTGAGCTACGTCTTTAGTTATTCTTCTTCTCATTATTATTATTTTGAGACAGTATCTTGCTAAGTCACTATGTTGCCCAGACTGGGCTCTAGTTTGAGATTCTCCTTCCTCAGTCATTAATGGGGCTGAGTGCACAGGTGGGTACCTATCATTATCTGGATGGGTCTCAAAGAAGCATCAAGTGTAATTTTTTTCTGATGTTTTCTCTGACGTGTTTTCATGAATGCAGAAAGTGCCTCGTATTTTTCTGTACAAAACTGGCCCAAGAAGGTCTCAACATGGGTTTATCTTATATTTCCTCTTGTATCACACTACAAAATTTTAGAACAGGCAGTCCTCATCATGGGTTTGAACTGATTCTTCCTGTTTAGAATGGATGATGTGAGATTTGGGAAGGTTATGTGTTCACTGTCATGGAGTAAGTCTGAGAAGCATTTATTAACAATACATTTTTTTGTTGCATATCTAGTTTTTTCCTTCTGCCTCAGACATATTAATGATTAAAGAATTAGCAGGAATCCTACCTATTAGTTAACAACAATAACATGGAGCTCTTATAGTATAGACTGTGTTTAAAACCTGAGGCTTTTTAAAAGTTTCAGTTTGAATGTTAATTTTATTTTAAAATGTTTTTAGAAATTTTAGGGAGAAAATCTAAGCCTTTACATTTGTTTTCAGAACTAATTAGTTTACATATGGAAAATGTCTACCTTCCTTTGTGCATAATTAAGATTCAACGTTAGTATAGCACTGACTGGCTAATTAAAGCAATTAAGATTGTAGCAGATCATGGCATAATTTTACCTTAAGAGGCATGAGCAGAATACATCACAGACTCTGATGCAATAAATTATTCAAAACACTCTCTACATAAAAAATACAAAGGATATTGTAACACTTTAAGTTACAGTTTCAATTGCTCTGTTTTATTTTTATTAACACATGTTTGCAGTACATAATGGCTGTATTCATCGTGAGGAGCTGGTATGTGTGTATAACACATGTTAATCCTTGCAGTTCCCTCTTTTCCCCTCTCTTCTCTCTCCCTCCATCTCTTTATCCTCTTCCCTTTTATAAAAGATGTTTTGCTCTTGGAATTTATTGATATTTGGGGTTTCTCACATAAGAGAAACCATGCAATATTTATTTGTTTATTTATTTATTTATTTTTAGGATCATTTTTGTTTAATAAAATGTTTTAAGAAAAAAGTAAAAACAATCCCACACATCCGTTTGGCTTTGTCAATGAACACTGCATGTTTCCAGTCTTGTTTGTTTGTTGCACTGAGGATCAAATCCAGGGCCTTACACAGGCTAAGCATACACTGCCATGAAGCTGCACCTGAGCCCAAACTCGGGAAGAAATATTCCACATAGATGCTACTATAGTGCACACATTTTGGATCCCTCTCAGCCCAAGTCTGCTCCACCCAAGGAGCTGTCACTAGCCCAACACATGTGTGTATCAGTCTTTTCCAAACTGCAGGTCCTGTAACCTGTAGCGTGGACTCCCCTGGGAGCCCAGACAGATTCCTGGGTACTCCCCTAGATCCAGAAACCAGAAACAAAATCTGTTCTCATAAGTTCTCCCAGCAATCTGGATACATGCTACAATTTGAGAACCACTGGCACATATAATTTTCTTACATATTTTCACAAGCATGTGCCCATTAGTGACAACACAGTCTTCACACTTTATATAAGTGGTGATGTGTGTTTAAAATTGCACATTTGATTTATTTCACTTAGCATTTTAGTATCAAGTACATCCATTTGGCCATAAATGACTCAAGTTTTTCTTTCTCTGTTGCACAGTAGTACTTCACTGTGCATAAATACCTTATTTTCTCCATGCATTCTTCTGCTGATGGGCACACAACCTGCTTCAGCTATTACGAGTTGAAGTTGCATTTACTCTCAGTGTTGGCCCTCCTGTAAAAACATTCACAAAGAAAACTAACCTCACAGCTTGCTTGTTTCTCAAGACTTGGTGCACAACAACTGAAGAACTTTATACATGGGAACTATTATTCAAAACAATGGCATCTCCAGGGCAGGTGGTTCTTTACTGGACCCCACTCTAAAGCCTTTATTTTAGGAACACGTAGCAGTACCTGGTGATTCAGGGGGATAAACCCCACCCACCTCTGGATTTCTTTGTACAGTGAGTATCCTTCTTCCCTTAGCTGAGAGGAGTCTAGAAGAATGGCAGTATTAGTGTAGGCTTTGGAACAACATAATTCTTGGTTCATATTTCCATTTCAGTGTGCTTTTTCTCAGTTTGTGTAAGACAGTAAATTTTTTAAAGGTCAATTTTAGAAATGTTAAAGTTGTAACAGTCTCAGAGATGGTAGTATATTCAGACTTTACGATCCCTAAACCTACACTTTTGAAAGTTCTCTTTAAGGAAAATAATATAAAATTGGAACAGTTATGAACATTTAATTAGAAATAACAAGTAAATCATAATAAATTAAAAATTTAAGGAGCTTGATGATTCCCTTATAAACAAACTGCAACTCTTTAACTAACTGCCTAACACATCTTTGATGGTATTTTTTTCCATTTGTTAGGCTGTATATTCTTTGAATATGTCTTTATAACACAATTTTCTTTAAAGAACAGAAACATATTACATACTGCTATCTTCAATGAAGTTGCTCAGATTGCCAGATGTAAGAATGCAAGATTGATCAAACAATTAAAGACAATAACAAGTAATAAGAAAATTAGAAACAATACAGAGCTTCATTAAACAAGATGGTAGGAATTCAACAATGATTGTTATATTGCACATTGCTTTCTTCAAATTAGTTGTTCTGATTACCAGATATAAGCATGCAAAATCGGCCAAGAAAAAATATTTAAGCTTTAACTGTTTCTTTCAATAAACCAATTCATTGTTGTTATTTTGTTATTTTTTCTCTTTAAAATAAAAAAATTGAGAGCAGAAATATAATTCAGTCTTTCCACTAATATAGATAACTATTTTAAAATTAATAATGACAACTTAGAAAAGATTTTGTAAATTTCACAAATTAGTATTGATCGCGTTGTGTGGAACTGTAAACATGTTCAATCTTCAGAAAATTCTCTTATTTCATTGTTATAGAAGATATTTCAGATGGATTTTTCTGGTTCTGAAGCTAATCTGTGCCCTAAATTCAAAGGAATATTAATACATTTTATTCCACATAATTCCCATCTTTAAAAATGAATGTTAGCTGCCAGGCATGGTGGTGCACCTGGTAATCCCAGAACTCTGGAAGCTGAGGCAGGGGTGTCACTGCAAGTTTGAGACCAGCCTTGGGTGCATAGTGAGTTTAAGTCCAGTGAGACCCTGTCTCAACAGAAAAAAAAGGACAGTACCTTTGTAGTCAATTATATTATAGATTCTATGTCTGAATGAAAGACTTTCTGTTGGAATTAAGTACTGATGGAATTGAATACTTTGTTTACAATTTTATACTTCTAATGATTGCAAGAATTTTCCAACAAAAATAACAAAATATCCTTTTCAAACCTGTAGTGTTCACAAACTTTTCTTGGGTATCCTTGATGCATCTATAAATGATTGTGACTTTTGACTTTGGGTCACAAAGACAGAGCACTCAGCCTAGCAACCCTTCAGAGCATCTGTCACTGCTGTGCAGCTCATCCATGGGGCCTTAATGGGAAATGCATCAACTCACTCAAATTCAAAATCTCTGCATCTCTAAGTTAATTACTGCTAAACAGAAATCCAAATTGCCTTGCCCACTTCAGTGCTCCTTAACTAAAGGAAAAATATGAGGGAGTTGAGGATTTTTGAAAAAGAGGTACGGGATTTAAGTAACTGCAGTGAAAATGTCTTAACTGTATACATTTGCCAAGTTATAGAATCCCTATAGTATGATTCTTCTCAGTCCTCATCAACAAAGAATCTACCTAAATTTTTCATACTTTGAAAAGTTTTCAGATTTTCAATACTTTTGAAGTCATAGATTTATACTATTGAAATAACACTTTCTGGAAATAATTCCAGTTACAAGTATTAATTTGAATATTAATTAATATATACAAAAATTAGAATACAAAAACGCCTTGGTAAAATTAAATACTTTCCTATTTTTCTTGACAGTTTTTTTTGCAATTCAATCATTAAAAAATAACCACGTTGCCACTTGTGCTATAAAGAAAGTGATTCTACAAAACTGTTGGTGACAACATTAAATTTTGATCATCCCATCATAATCCCTTACTAATGAAAATGTCCTCTTCAGAATATATTATTCTTCTCACTTGCGGTCTAGCTGTAGTGGATAATGATTTTGCACATAGCTGAAGAATTTGTCAAACATTATTTTTATCAGTTTCTTACAATCCTTTTGTTGTAATTTGCATTTCACTCAAGAAGAAACTTACATTTCATCTCAATTATCACATTATATGTTGAGATACTTAATATAGACAGATTAGTCAAACAGACAATGATGTACATTTTTGCATCTATTGCATTTTAGATGGGTGAATTTCAGAGGACCATACAATAGTAGTCTGCTCAGGCCTCCAGAACAAACACCACACACTTAAGTGGTTTACACGACAGTAACTATTTTCTCACGATTCTCAGGTGTAGAAGTCCATACCCAGAGCGCCGGAACAGTCTCCGGTCCCGACCTGCAGAACCACCTTCTTGGTCTTCTCATAGCGTCATCTGTGAGTGTAGAGGTGTCTCTGATACCGCTTCTTTTCCAAAGAGCATCAGTCTTAATAGAACATAGCCTGGCCCTTAGGACCTTATTTACACTTAATCTATTGTGTGAGTTAGATCTCGAATGTCTCCCCACATTCTTATGCCCTCAGACATGCATGGGAGCATCACACCCCCACATGAATGCACCCACTGGTGAGTGTAGCTGCCAAGCATGCTGTGGGAAAGGGGCTCGGGGATCGAAGAGGGCGTCACTGGGAGGTGTGACCTGGAAGGGTTTAGCTCTCTCTTCTCCTCTGTTTCCTGGCTACCATGATGTGAGCAGTCTTTCTTTTGCAGAAGCCCTTCTATCATACCATTTCTGCCTTGGTTCCAAAAAAGTTGGACTGACACTTCTGCAACCGTGAGCTCAAGTAAACCTCTCTGTCTCTGAGTTGTGGGTATTGGGTAATGTGTCTTAGTAAGGAAGAGTGTGACTAGTGCAATGTTCTTGAAGTATATTCCTTGAAGCATAGTCACACTGGCAAGACTTTAGCTTGTGATTTGGAGTGTGTGTGTGTGTGTGTGTGTGTGTGTGTGTGTGTGTGTGTGTGTGAGTATGAAAATTTAGCTTATAACAGGAACCAAAATCATAGATCAACAGATCATAGAATATTGGGTGATAGAAACTGAAGCAATAGGTCTTTGGTCTGAGATTTTATAATACTGGCTGGGAGTTGCATTGTTTACTATGTACCATAGTTATACATTCCAGAAGCTTCTAATAACCATGATTTTTTAATCTGTAGTTTTTGGCCCTCCTTGCCCTAAGTTCTCAGATCTAGTCTGTACTTGTAACTTGTTAGTTGCAGGCACCACTACCAATTAAAGTAGTGGAACGGTGGGAAGGTGTGTAACACGAGAAACATCCTGTAATCTATGAACCAATCTCAGCTCCTTATTGGGTAGGCCAGGGAGCCTTCTTTATGTTCTTCAGGAGATTTTCTTTGCTCCTCAACTCTTAGGTGAAGCATGAAGACTAAAAGGGTCTGAACTGGATAAATGTCTTTCTTCCAGGTAAGACTTTTCACATGGAGAGTAGACCTGTGTTGTATATAAAATTATGGGCATATTGTAACAGTTACTTTTCCTCACTCCCTGTCAGTGTCACTGGCCAATCTTTCTTGCCACTTTGTGTTGAGAAACTGGTAGGTTTATTGGGGATAAATGCTTGCAAAGCACAGAAATCCCTGGCATGACTTGGATATAATTTGTCCCCATGAAGATTTATGGTCAGAATTAATCCCTAATGTCAACAGTGTTAAGAAACACTGGGGCTAGCACAAATTAATTATTTTATGGATGTAGCACCCCTGTAAATGGATTCTTGTTTTTCTCCAAAGACTGGGTTAAGTTCTCACTGGAAAGGGTTAGCTTTCTCATGAGCAGGTTGTAACTAAATAAACTTGGTACCGCCCCTTTGGTCTCACTCACACTTAAGGTCTTTTCTGTATATATCCTCTTGCTCTTCAACTTCCTGTCACGTATTGAATTTGTACAACACCCTCATCAGAAGTTGAGCAGATGTTCCTACTTTGCACTTGGGCTTCCAGAAACAACTCAAAATAACCCTTTCATCATCTTTAGTTCCCTGTCCTAGTGTTGTGTGATAGTAACCGAAAATGCTTGTATCCATTCTCAGGTCAGCTCATAATAATGGTCCAGCAACTCATTAAAATTGACATTTAAATTTTTTAATAAATTTCTCCCTCCAGGGTCATATGCTTGGTCTCCAGACTTACTTCTCTAGATTTGCTTGTCTATCTACATTTCTGGGAAGTTTATCCTGAGGCCTCACATTCTCCATTGAGTGGGAAGAAGTCATGGGTTTTCGGTCTGTGCTCTTCCTGGTGAGGACACATACTTGTCTTCTATACTGTACATGTTAGAGTTGAAGCCGGAACTTGTATTGCTCTTTTCCTTCCAAAAAGGTATACTAACTCATAAGATACAGCATCTTAGTTTTTAACACCCACCATGCATATCATTTGAGAGCTTGCTTTACATGAGATGTTTTGCTAAGCACTATATTTGCTGTTTGGTTGAAACATCGTATGTAGAGTCTGAACACATAGAGACTGGAAGCAAATGGCCTGGGTGCATGTCCAAAGAACTACACAGTGTAGTTCTTTGTGCCCCTCACTCACCAAGTGTGCGAGAGGATGTAGGGTTGCTGCAAGGACTCAGTGAGGTAACACAGGAGCAATGCCCAGCACACTGCAAGTGTGAGGTCTTTGCTATTATTATCCTATTAACGCTGTTATAATCTTCTGAAGCATATTTCACAGAAGAGGGAACATAGTTAAAGATAGTTTAAGTACCTGGAGTAGTTCTAAGTTTAAGTACCTGGAGTAGTTCTATTAGGTGTCCAAACCCAAGAACCTGTGAGCTCCAGATAATATGAGTAAAAATTTCATTCTAATTCCACAACTTGCATAGGCCACATAATTTTTATGCCTAAATATAATATTGTTAGCATACATTGTAATAAAATGCCATTTTAGAAGTTGTCTTTTATGTATCTGTAATCCAGATAATGTGACAAATTCATGCATTACATAGCCTGGCCCTATCCTGCAGAAGTTTTCATTGTCAGAATCAGCATTTATGTAAAGAAAAAAAACTGTGAAAGTCTCACCAGAATTTCTCTAATTTTTGTTACTTAGTTGAATATTCACTTTCCATAGGGTCACTCCTAATCCCTTCATACACTCCTATCGAGCATAATATCCATTATTTAGTTTTCTTTCACATTTTTCTAGTTGTCTTATATAAGGCAGAGAGAACTTGTGCTTCTAACCAGACGAACATCCTTTGCGTTTCTCTTGTCATGACACCTCAGAATGTCAGGCAGTTATCAGTGTGATAGGAACCATGTATGTCCTTAATTCTACCACATAAACTGCCAACTTGGTCATGCCAGTTATTTTTGGTATAAGCTGCCTCTTCACCAAACTTTGCGCTCCCCAAGATTTTGGAGATGAAAGTACATGAAAGGTATAGTTTTCATTCTCAGGAAATCTGTAAAAGTCACTATTATCCTTCTCACATTTAATCAGTTTAAATCAGCAATTTTGTAAAAGCTAAAGTTTGCACTAAGCAACTTTTCACTGTGCATAAGTTTTAATTCTAATTTAGTCCTAAATCCACAGCTAGCTTTAAATCCATAGGTAGCTAAGATTTGAAAATACTCAAAATAATAAAATTATTTGCTATGGACAAAGATATTTGAGCTCTGTGGGTAAAGATAGCGGATGTCCAAGCAAAGAAAAATGTAATGGATTTCCTGAGAGAACCCAGCATGTTAAATCACAAGATGTCCAGAAGTGAAACGGATTCAGCTTTAGTATCTAAATGTTATAGTGGGATGTGTTGGCAGTAAGACCATGGCTACTTCTGGAATAAAAGTTGACCTGGTTAGTGTAAGTGTGTGTGTGTGTGTGTGTGTGTGTGTGTGTGTGTGTGTGTAACATAACTGTACATTTCTGGTATCTCTTCTGGCGTTGCAACTGATTGGGAATATGTTTATACATTTCCCTCAGAATTTAATGGCATATCTTTTTAGTTATCAATTCACCCATTGTTGGACATTTTTATTTTTTATTTTTAAAAGTAAAAGGATGAAAACATATACCCCAAAATATGTATGGGAAGATGAGTATTTAAAAAAAAATAGGATGGTTTGATAATCTGAAAAGAAACCTGGACACTTGAAGGAATTAAGGTTTAATGAAGAGTTATTTCAGTTTTATCCCTAGGACTATAAGAGACATTCAAATCAATGCACTCTTGAAATATTTGCAATGAAAGAAATTTTGTGAAGGGGAAAAACTGAGTTGAGCATAATAGTTGTCATGTTTTATGTGCTTGAGCTGATTTCTAGCAAATATACTAGGGTCTTCCATACTTAAAGTTCACCGACACCACTATCATACAAACAGTGACAACCAGAAAATTCATTCTTTCCTCTCTCCATGGTACCTACAAGTAATTAATTTTTCTACAAGATTATAATTCATACAAAAACATATCTATTATGTACTGTGTGTCAGCATATCAGTTTGCATGTTAGTCAGACTTCAATTTAAATCTGTGTATTAGTCACATTGCATCAGTCAATTTTAATATAATCAGTTGTATTAATCACATTATAATTGACTTAACCCTTCGGATATACCTGTTTCATTATCTGCAGAGTGGGATGTAATGTCTAGAAAGGAAGGATGTCACCGATATTAAAAATGAATTTAACAAATGGCACAGTGCGTTACTGCTCTCAGCCCACTTATCTCCTTGTAGACCTCATTCTTAAGGGAGATGAGGCAACGTTTTCTTGTGATTCTCTGACTCTTAATAGAACAAAGTTGTCTTGACCATACATGTTTCACAGTAGGTAGATGAAATTTTGCACACTGAAACAGTACAGAAGGAAAATTGTTTTTTCTTATTTTAGCAGCATTAACTGCATGCAATTTTATAATTTATCAGTAAAACCTTATTCCTGCTGTATCATGTAGGAAATGGTGATCCTAGATCCACTTATTCACAGTTGAATTGTTGTCCAGAGTTGCCACGTAAGTTGATGTTTAGGGCCATATAATCCCGTTTACACAAGTAGCCAAGTAATTTGTTTAAATAACTGTGGCTCAGAAATATAATCTAACAATAATTATTGGCAAAAGAAACAAAATGTCAGTGAATTAATTGCTCACAAATATCACATTTAGTGACAAGATTTCTGAAGGCTGATTGTTATGAAAAATTAAGTAGGACCTTGAATAAAACCTTTTAAAAATATTTTCAGTATTATCTTATCCATTGAGGTTTTGTTTATTCCTTGATTTCTTATATAATGAAATTGATTTATACACCCTTCCATGCATGTGATAGTAACCTTTATTTGCTTAACTAATATATGTCATACATATCAAATAATAGCAGAATACAAGTAAAATATATTGGAAATAGTTGATGTTGTAGAACAGTAAAAGGAATTTTTCTGGAAAGACTTCACAATTCAACAGCCAAGTTAGGGCTGGGGATATAGCTCAGTGGAATAAGCACCTGCCTAGCAAGCGCAGAGTCCTGAGTTCGATCCCCAGTACCGCAAAAAAAAAAAAAAAAAAAAAAAATCAACAGGCAAGTTAGATGCTAAATATGTACATACCTATGAATATGAACATGAAGTAGGCAGACAGGCCAGAGGGTGGACTGGAGGCCTATAACATTTAAACTCACAGAAACATATAACAGAACTACAGAGTATAAACATAGCTGAAATTAGGTGTAGCTGCATATATATAAGAAATAAACCCTAGCTACTTTAATGAGACATCTGACTTTTTTGTTGCTATAGGTAAAACATCACCAAAGAAGCCTGCTAAGTAGATTTCAATATTATCAGAGTGAAGAAACACTTTGTCCTTGTTTCTTCTTATATATTATGCATGGATTCAGTTCTCTATACATCCACTGTGTGTATCAAATTATCCTGGAGCACAGACATGCCTGCTCATCTATGTCTGTGTGTGGCAGCTTACATGCTCTCAGTGGCAACACAGCATGCCAGTGACAGAGATTAGGAAATATGTTTGCTGCCTCAAATTTTAAATGATAAATACTTTGCTAACTCCTAGTTTAAACCAGTTATTAAATATAATGTCATCAGCTACAAAGTTTAAAATTTTTAGAAGCCATAACATATGAAGTTAAAAAATCTAAATGCAAAATAAATTCAAGTAACTTATTCAATCTTTATTTTTAAACACTATAATTTCAAGATACACCAATTTGTAAAATCACACAATATTTTTAATTGTGTATAAGTTTAAAATGTGCACTACATTTCAAAATGAACTTCTCACCCTTCAAGTACTCAACTGCTGCCAAGTGACTAACATTTGGGACAAAAGAAGGCTAATCTGGTTATGTGATCATGACCTATTCCCTTTAATTCCTAGATGGTAAGTAGAAAGATAGGAAAAAAATTTGTGACAATCTCAATGGAGAACATTTTCCACAATGTTTCTGCTCTAATTTTCTTGGCCCAAAATAGTCACTAGATTGCAGAGATTGTTAGTCACTTCATGAGGAAGAAAGAAAAAATGCATGTTAAAAATAGGCAAATAGCACACAGAAGCCACTGTTAAATTTTGCACAACTAATCAAAAGAAAATGTAGAATTCTAGATTAAAACTAATGCATGTGTGTTGGCATATCATTATTGCACAATAATGATATGCCACTGTAAGTACAGGTTATCAGAGGAAAGTGTCAACATTATCTTAATGTTCAATGAAATTTCATTTTAAACGAAAACCTGTTATTTGTACTTGAAAGAAACTTAAATAATTGAGAGTAGTTTATCTTTCCAAGTAAAAAAATGAAACAGCTGGACAAAGTAGATGAAAAAATACCTGTTACAGTGTTAGAGTTTAGATAGTGTATGCCAGTGATTTATGACAGTTGGAAAGTAAAGGAAGACCTTGGATGGATGTGCTCATCTGAAGGTCCCTGTCCTCAGATGCAGTCACACGAATAGTCAAGGAGTGGGGACAGTTATCATGTTATATTGATTATTGCATCCTGTTTATGCATAGGTTAAAATTTACCATCAAATAAAACTGTCACATATATGTTATATATATATATATATATATAAAATGTGTATATAATATGTATAACTATATATAGTCACATTATTGATATAGATAGACATAAAATTTTTTGACTTTTTATGAATAACACACATAAAAAGTAAATTGGATCATCTAATGTGAAATATCCAAATTTATTTATTCATATACTGACTGAAAAAAGTCCATAAATTCATAGAAAATTACCAGCTGTCTAATAGGTTAGTTAGATGTTATAGACTGAATTGTGGTCTTGCCACAATCACTGTTGTCAGTAGCTTACCTAAGTGACTATACCTGTAATCTTATTGATTGGTTATAGTTCTGTCCCACCTTAAGCACACTTCTGCTCTTGGCTTGGCTCAGTACAACACCTTTGAGAAGCAGAACTGGATCCCCTTCTGTCCCTCTCAGGCAGAAGCTTTCTTCCTCTCAATAAATTCTTCCTACTCTCAACCTCCATGGTTCTCAGAATTCTTTCCTCAGTTTGGAGAATATGGACTTCACATTTTGGACAGTTAGTAGGTTGGGCATTTCATTCCCTGGTATCAAAGTCATGAGAACTGTAATCCTTTATGTCACTCTATGTATAACTGGGGACTTCAGAAGGAAAATATAGTTCAATAAAGTCACAGGGCTCACCACTAAAGCCATCAACTGTGTCCTTCCAACAGGAAGGGACTTCATGCTCTGCACACTAGGGGCACAGTGCGGCACCCTCAGCCTAGTGGTTGGAGCATGATCTGACTGGCGATCTAGTTTAGGAATTCAGTCTCCAAAAGTCTGAGAGCATACATATTTGATGTTTAAACCATCAAGTTATGGCATTTTATTATGATAGCCCAAGCAGTCTAAGACAATGTATGTGTATATATGTGCATGTGTGTATATCTATAAAATTGAAAATTAACTTTTAAATTTTAAGGTAATTGTGCAATCCTACTTAACATTCACAAACACAAAAGATATTTTAAAATTTAATAATTGAAGTGTCAGTTTTGTATGAAAATTTAGAAAGTAATCATCTGCTGTCTTTTATATGTTAACGATACAATACTTGGAATTTGCTTATTAAAATTTATATAATTTATTGAGATAGGTCTTAATCATCTGATATGACAACTATGGTTACTTCATTAACTAGTAAGCATTTCAAATGCCCTTTACCCTTGTCCATTCACAGATAAAAACTACATACTTGCTTGCCTAGACTCTTTGGACCTTCTGTGAAGTATTTTTGATTAATTTACCATTATTTACAGTCTGTTGGGAGCTTCTGGACAGCATTTTGCTTTTCCTGAAAACAGGAAATGACATCTTCCCAGATCTTCCAATTCATTTTCTTTTTAATGCAAACACAACGCCTGATACTGGAGGCTATCTTGCCACAAGAAAGATAAGGAACTTTAGTGCCAGATATGGAAGAACTAACACCTTTATCCAATGAACAATCTCTGAGGCACCCTTACTATACAAAAAAAGTTATGCACACACTTGTTTAAGCCAATGGAAATTAATGCTGTTTTATTGTTTTATGTGGTCAAACACATTCTTGAGTAATAAATGCAAGGTATATCAAAATTTTTGTTTTATAGTTGTAGAAATGAAAGGTGTTAGCATTTATGCCAAACCCTTCGGAGTCTATGAGGGATGAGCAACCAGTAAAGAAGTGCTCAGAGATAACCTGTTTCTCTAAAATGAAGGCACAGTGTTAAGGAGTTATCCAGAAAACCATCATATGGCAAGGACAGTGCAGAGAGGTTGCCCTGAGAATGGATGATTGAGGGAGAAAAAAAGAAATTATCACGGCTAACGTGCATTAGCCTTTCATTTCACTTCAAGTAAAATATTAGTAAGTTATTCTCCATAGCACATTTCTAGAAAGTATAAAGACAAGATAGAAACTGAGGCAAATTAGATGACCAGTTAATAACCCTTTAAAGTTAAGCCTGAATAATCTGCAGTGATAAATGCATGAGCTAGCTGCATTTCATAATTACAACCATGATGCTAATGCTTTCTGAACAATAAAAAACTTGAATTTAAGAACTATTTATTTTATCCTTTTTAAGAATGGTTCCAAGGGAAAGCAGGAGGGTGAAAAAAGAAACAAAGCGTTCCTGGACCAGCTGACTTGAATAGCATGAAGGTGTCGTTCTGTGTGGTGTGGGGAAATGAATCTAACATGGGTCTTACAGATTAAGTGAAATAGCATCATGCAGGTTTTAACAAAACACCCAGGTCATAGACCAATATTACAGAAAGCATTTATGTGAAGGAAAAGGTAAAAATTCTCTGATATGATAACCCACCATGATGTATGTTGGAACAAGAAACCTCAATGTTCAGCAATTGGGAACCTGGAGAACAAAATATTTTACTCAGGGCTATGTAGATTCCTTGGTTTTGCAGAGAAAACACTCCCTTTTACTTTCACCAGTAGAAAAACACTGAGATCTTTGAGTGGTGCATTTGGAGAAAAACTGTTCTCAGTGGAGTGAAGTGTATATTTAAATGGTCAAGCCTAACTGTGCTGCTTGGGATGATTCTCATGCTGCTGTACTGGCCCATCTGTGTTTGTGGATATGGGATCAAGAACCAATTAATGCAGTCGTGTTCTTTCTTTTTTGTGATTATTGATGAAATGTGAAAAAGGAGATTAAGCACTGGCAAAGGAACTGAAAAATTAAGAGAATGAGAACAAGTAAGAGAATATTCTGAGAACTTTGAAGTTAAGTGCCAAAAGCTTCAGTATAGTAGGTCACATAGTAGGAAGTGGAGTGATAGGTGTAGGCCATCATCCCAAAAGACTAAAACAAAATAGAGGCTTCTGACCCACCTGTTAGAATCTCTCCTTCTGAGACTGCAGGTCTCACTCGGTAGCCCACGCTGTGGTCTCACTCTGCAGTCCCTGCTGGGCTTGCACTGTCTGTGTTGTCCAGTCTGGCCTTGACTTCATGATGCTCCTGCCTCAGACTCCTGAGTACAGTTAAAATTGTAGAGCAGGAGTGGTGGCCCACACCCGTCATCCCAGCTGCACGGAAGGCAGAAGCAAGAGTTCAGATTGCCTGTGCACCTTAGTGGAGTGCTGCCGCCAGAGAAAGGGCTGGTGGCTGGGCATGCAGCTCAGTACAGAGCACTCCTGAGTTTGTTCCCCAGTATCACAAAACAATAAAACTAACATGGCTTTAAAAAACAGTTCTGGGTCCAATGAGAGAAAAGATACCCTTGCAAAGAATGCATGCACATAGTTCTCAGTAACTGAGCCTGTGGTTCATCTGGTTGAAGAGAACGATACTAATTATAATCAAAGAAAGCAAGTTCCATAAAATTAACAGTCTCTTTATGAGGTCTTCACAGTTAAAATATTTTTATAAATTTGTATAACAGTGTAATAATCACTAAATATCATACTTTTTCTTCCGTTACAGTTTAGCTTCTGTACATTATATTATTGAGCTGTTTTTCCTTTCTTCTGTGAAAACACATGAACACATTAGTACACGCAGTGCAGTTGTATGAATAAATCAAGAAAGAAAAACTACATGCTACTTTGTAGCAGTGAAGTCATTGCATTAAAACCTGCTTGACTCCTGCACCTAACCAGAGGTACTCAGTAACAGCAGTGCTTAGCTCCTTGCTCTGCTGGCACAGAGTAAGAGTTGTGGCAGAACTGATGCGAGTGGAAATTTAGAATGTGTAAAATCTGATTCAGTCTCCTAAACTTAGGCAGCCATCCTGACCAGTCCCTGACATTACTAGAGAGATTACAGAAATGACCAAATGTTGCTAAATTCATAAGGCATACATTTAATGAAAACACAGTCTTGCAATCACCAGTGAGCATTTTGTTCCCAAAGGACACAGAAAATAAGCAATTGCTCAGCCCTAACCTTTCAATTAAGGAGATGGGAGGAAACCTGTTGTGAGCGGTAGTTGGAGATGAATAAAGAGAGGATGTTTTAAAGTGAAATTCAGCAGCTGAAAGGCATGGCCACTTGTGTCAAATTCAATCTATTAACTGCAAATTTGATTGGTATGATGCTGCTGGACAGAGTAATAGATGGGGTGAGGAGGTCTTCAGAGTCATTACGGAACAGAAAGAATTGAGATGAGCTTCTTCGCCGAAGACGAGGGGATTATGTTTTGTTTTTAGGTTAGGTCTGCAAGACAAAACTGTCTGTGAGATCTGACGCATAGGGGAGTGCTAAGTAAAAGGCAGGCTGCTACTTTTCTTTTTTAAG
This sequence comes from Dinomys branickii, assembly GCA_004027595.1. NCBI lineage: Eukaryota > Metazoa > Chordata > Mammalia > Rodentia > Dinomyidae > Dinomys > Dinomys branickii. The sequence continues at coordinate 17,936 of PVLD010004153.1, read as the reverse complement.
ATCAAGATCCCTTCCTGGGAACTGAGAACAAATTATTGTTAAGGACTCTGCAATAATTTGCTAGCTTTTGCCTGTTCAATTCAGTAACTGTATAAATACAAATACTAAACCCACCATAAGTAATTATGAGAGAATAATATGACTGAAGTGTCATCAAAGTGCCCTTGTATAGAGGAGACCAAAATGGATCTATGGTTTATGCCCTAAAACATAAGCCCAGTCTTTTGAAGTCTGTAAATAGGCTAACAAGGTAAGAGTCCAGATAGCAATTATCATTAATACAAAAGTATACATTGTTGTAAATGGGAAAATGAAGGAGTGCTGTTTAGTGAGAAAAAAAGTTTCTGATATCATTGGGTGATATTTAAGAAACAATTATGAACTGGGGTGACTTTCATGAAGGAATAGCAGGAAGCATAATTTGAACAGGGAATTACCTTCCCCAGGTCACCTGACTACCTAAGCAGTCAGGAAGGGTAACAGAATGGGAAAGTTGCAAAATTTTCAGTGGCAGAGGAACAGAAAGGTTTGTCCACTGGAACTCTAAGACTTATTCAGTTGTCAAATAGCAAATGCTACACTAAACATGGTGGGCGAGATAGTCATAAGATACTGACAGTACCTGCCCTGCAGAAGCCATTATTTCAGGTAACATTATAAAAGTTATTTGAGCACTGGTAAATGATGTTGTAAAGGAATATGATTGCTATGTGTGAATTAGCATCTGTGAAAAGCCAAGAAACCTGCCAGGGAATTTCATACAAAAGAACACCCCACCAGTGATACACTTTGATGGTTTGAGGAATCACTTTGCAAACCTCTCCTTACTATTTTATAGGCATTGTTAGTTGCTATTGACTTCTGCCATCTATTCTGGAAATCCTGCTTAATTTTTATTGTGTGCACTAACTACCATAACACTTCTAGGAACAGTTTATAGCTAAGCATGGAAGCAGGCTGGCAGGAGTTACAGTACTCCTCAGAAACGGGTCCTGGATTCTTCCCAGCAGAGTGTGTCAAAATGTTCAGGGTAAATAATAATAAAAAAAAAAACCAGCAATTTCTAGTGTTCCTAGAATGAACAAACCCAGACTGTGTGTGTGTGTATGTGTGTGTGTGTGTGTCTTAATTCCACAAACAATCCACACATTCCACTTTCAAGCCTGATTGATTTCTATTCTTAAAGGCAGGATGACAGCAATGCACAGAGAATGTATACTAGATATTTACTACCATCAATAAGATGCATTCAGAGACACACAGGATGTGCGCTCTTGTGCAGATTCCTGTGTCATCACCAGCAGCGGGTTTCCTCTGACTTCACTCCACACACAACAGTCACATGTGGTCAAGATTCTACCACCTCTACCACCACTCAACTTGAGGGAATGAGTTGTTGTGATAAATTCACAAAACCCTCCTCTTGGGTTTGGCTTCGAGTAGGTTAGTATGTGTTTTCAAGTAATCGCTATGGCCAAGGAGTTAAATTCTCTGATTAGGAACATATTGCCAGTGTCAAATATGTGACATAAATTAAACTAGTGACAGGCAAACCTAACATAGTATGATTCAGCAGAGTTCTTTTCCATTGAAAAGTCACAATCTGTTGTCCTAATACAGAATAGATGTTGGTTAATTGAACATGTATCCTAATCAGAGGAAAATCCCAGGCAACTTTTTTGACATCTCCTTAACAAAGTGGTATTTCCTTCTATTGTAATAATATCATGTTTTGTGGAGATAAAACCTTGATATAATATGGAATATTTCAGATCTCATGGTATTTTATGAAAGATTTTTTTCCCTAAATTTTCACATAAAAGCGTATTATAAATCTATCAACTACTATATCTTGAAATGTACCTGTATTTTTTATTGCAATGCAATTTTGATTTTATAGGATGAGTTTTCATCATTATCTGAATTTTAATAATCAGTATACTTAAGAAATTGAGAATATTTCATGGGGGAGACAGTTTTATGATCATCCAGTATTTTTTTTAACATCCGAATGGTTTTTGCTCAAAAGGCACCTTTTGAAGTGGGAGTTAGCAAACCAGAGTAACTCAGAGATCACAGTGGTTAAAGAAGGGAAGATCTTTACGACTGCTAATTTGAGATTAGGGATGTCAAGTGCAGGGAGCTTGAAAAAAGGTCATTGATTTTTGTAGTAGATAAATATGCTTTTAAAATTACAGTATAATGTTAAGATATAAAGTTATTTCCAATTGCTGATGAAGACCACATTTTTCTAGATCTTTTCCATTGAAAAATATGTGCATTCTTCTCATGGCACTTTAATATACAGCTTCTTTTAATGTGTTTTAAAAGTGTAGTTTGAATTGTCCAGGAAACTTTACTTAACAACATAAACATAAAAATATTAACACATTTATGAATTTTTATATATTTTGATATATATGCACCAATTATGTATATATATGCAACTATATAATTATATAGCACATGTGGAACTGCTAGAGTAAATCCTATAACTATGTAGTATTTTTAATGACTTAATTAATGCCTACCTATTATTTACAAATTTCAAATTTTTAAATTGCCAGCATTTTATATAATAACTATTTATTTTATTCCAGAAATAATGCTGATAATTTCAATTTTTTTTTAGTCTTGGGTGACATGATGATGTATATTGTTTCAATCCTTAGAATTCTAACACATTTTCAGTAGTAGTACATCCTTTCACTCCTAAAATGTGACATAAAAAATTTATATCTTCTATATTTTATTGTATTAGTCAAGGAATATATTTTAAATGTTAATTTTCACTGTCAAATCTTTGTTTAATTACATTTTTGCTTTTTTACAATAGACAAGGTGACATTATTTTGAAACACATAAGCTTGATATGTGTATTTTTTTGTTTTCAAATTTATACTCCTTATGAATAAGACTGAATTCAATAGGAATTCATTAAATTCTACTATGAAATTTGTCCTTTCTGAAACCAGCAGTCTGTAAATTAAGAAAACTACAGAATTTGCCTTGTAAAATGAAAATAGCTTGTAAGAAATCTTAAATTTCCTGGAAAGCAATTTATTACTGTCTGACAAAGAATCATAACAGACACTTTTCAACGCATGACTTCTTAGAAATATGGATAAGTAAATGAGCCTATTAATTTTCTAGGACTGCAATAGCGGTGGGCCACAAGCTTCCTGACTTACAACAATGAATATTTGTTACCTGACAATTCTGTAGTGTAGAAATACAAAAACAAGTTGTCACGCAAGGCAGCAGCCCCTCTGAGATTGGGTGGGCCCTACGCGTGCCTGCATCCCTAGGGGTGATGTTCCCGCCACCTTTCCTCCGGTTGTGTTTGCTTCTGTGCGAATGTTTTCCCTTTACGTGAGGACAGAGCTCACTTAACTGGCCTCATGTGAACTAGACCACTTCCATGCTAAAGACAAAGTGATGCTGCGCTTACCCCCACTGACCGCAACCCACCGAGGTGGCGGTATTAGGTGGTGACGACTGGAGTCCGAGCTCACGACTGGGATGAGCGTCCCTATAAAGGAGATCTCCTAGATGGCTGGCACCTTCCACCATAGGAAGGTAAAGAAGGCCCCGTATGTGAGGAAGCAAGCCCCTACCAGGCAGCAGCACTGCTTCTATCTTAGGTTTCCTGGCTTCCAGAACTGGAAGAAATAAATATCTGTTGGGTAAATGTTACCCGATTTGGGGAATTTTGGAATGTATCAACTAAACTGATGAAGATACTCTACAAAGATTTTATGTCCATATACATGAACTTTTTTATTTTAAAGAGACTAAGGAAAAAACAATACAAAGAACACAATTTGCAAACAAGGTGATAGGAAATTAACAATGGTTATCATAGTGCGTATTGTTATCTTCAAAGGACTTGCTCAGATTACCAAATATAAGCATGAAAAATTGACCAAACAATAAAAACACTAACGGTTCCTTTAAATGAACTAGTAGAACTTAGTAGCAGAATTATCTTGGCTATCTTGTGTGTATATCTATGTATTTTTCCTCCTTTCTTTCTTTTCTCTTTTCTGTGTCCCAGCTCTTTCCTTTGGAGAAGTTTCCTTCCCTTTCAATATATGCCATTGTACCTTTTGGATCTTATTTACTCTTTCAGGTTCTTATACTAGGGAGACAATAAAATGTTTACACATGTGAGTCTGATTTGTTTCACTTATGAGTACTGTCTCTAGTTGCAACAATTTACCTATAAAAAGCTTGAGTTTATCTTTCTACATAGCTAATACTCCATTGTGTAAAAATACCACATCTTTTTCATCCATTCCTTGATTGATGGGCCTTTGGGTTGTTTTCAAGATTTAGTTATGACAAATTGTGCTGCTATACACGTGGGTGCTCATGTATTGCTGTGGTCTGCTGCTTTCAGTGACTTCAGCATATCCCTTCTGAGTGACATAATCAAATCCACAACAAGGAATAACTGGAACATGTGGTGCAAGAAAGATGAACATAGCAATAATCTGGAAACTGTACTACATTCTAAGGGCAATGAGCTGTAACATCAAACAGTTTTTTTAAAAAATACATTTACTCTTTTTTTTGGTACCTGGAATTGAACTCAGGACCTTGTGCTTGCCAGGCAGGTGCTTATGCCACTGAGTAAATCCCCAGCCCCTATAATGCCAAACATCTTAATGTAAAAAAGTAAAGTACTAACATAGAAGACAAAAGTCAATATAATCAAAAGGAAGAAATAGCCTATAAATTTCAACAAGACATAAATAATTGATAGAAATTATATATAGATATATGAATTATGTACAAATGATTCTACTCTATCAATAATAAAATGAAAAATTAAATATGCTACTTTAGCACAGCTTATTAGAGACAGTATAATTTGTGATATGTATTTGAGAAAAAATAAATGCATTTTTATGTGTAGATCTTTCTGATTACTTTTATGCAATCAAGAAAAAAGTTTGATGAAAGTCATATTATTTCCCATTGGTAATAAATACATTTAGATAAGTATCATTATGATTACATTTCAATTGTAATTTTCTACTTTGTTGTCATAATATGAAATTTTACACTCATCTAACTAAGACTGTAGAAAGCAACATTTAAGAAAAACATGGAAATACAGAAGTGTATGCAGAAAAAGTAATTAGAATTATCTAGTCATTTGAAAAGATTCTTAGCATAACATTGTGATATCCTTAAGGAAAATATAAATGTAATATTCTTTGATATCTTAATATATGGAGATGGTAGAAATTAAAGCAAAATCTAATTTTCCTAATTGAACATCAATGATCAAGAAAGGGTTAAAAACGCATGTTAATGGTTAAATAAAATCATTTTTGCAGAGCTAATTGCAGTTAGAAATGCCATATTCCATGGACCACTTTATCACGTGAGATTTCTTTATGTAAACTAGGTTACACAATGAAAGAAAGCATGTGTACATTTAAAGAGGATGATTCCTTGCCAAACTTAAAACTTTTCCATGGCCCTTTCCCCTCCAATGGTGCAACTACATATCATAGGTTATTTGATGAAACCTATGTTTTTCCTTGTTTTCTTCCAGACTATTTATCAATAAACCCTCTACATAGGGATTTGTTTGAAATTCTCAGCATTTTGTATGGTAGCTTGGCACATTTGCAAAATCTATTGTTTTTAAATTTAATAACAGAACCTTATTATTTCTCTAATTTTCACAGAAGTAACTTCTACACATTATTTATATTACTTCTTAAATCTATCATCTAGCCCAGCAACCTTCATAAGTAAACCATTACATTATCTTCTGCTCATGTGCATTTTACAGAGAAAACTGTATTATAGCACTTGCCACATGTTATTGAACTTGACCAAATCTTGGATTGATTACTGGTACTACATAATGAGGACAGAACTTTGTTTTATTCAAAAACATAAACACAGCTTGATGCTTAGAATAAGTTCAATCAATAAACAAATGCATTTATAATTCTAATATATTTTCTAACAGTATGTTTTCAGACTGAATGATTTTGAGACAATGAAAATTCTTTCATAGAATTTCATGTGGGTTAAATTAATAAAGCATGAGTTCTTTATTACTACTCATACACAAAATATGTTTCACTATATAATTTATTCTAAACTTTTAAATTCACTATAGATCTAGGAATGTCTGTTTTCCAAATAACTAAATAAGTACATAGAGAACATATTTCATAAATCTGAACCACCATTTGTCTTTGTGAAATTTTGTCTTTTACTTTGACACCTGTAGGATTTACTAAAATAATTATTATATTCCATCTTAGTGCTTATTTAGACTGTTTGCATTTCTTATCTCAGCGAAAGAGTTTTACAGCTCCCTGACATTTAAATAGCATTTTTACACATAGAGACGCAAGTCATACCTTAAGGAAAAGAAGTAAAAATGTATAAAACGTATTCTGTCTTTTTTTCTGAGTTTCCAATTTTGACGTGTAACTGACAAAGCAATATATAAATAATAGGGTGTATTTCCTGCTTCTACAGAGTGGGCAGCAATGCACAAGGGGCGGGGCCAGCACTTCACATTATCTATGTAGACTTCATATTAATCTTAATGCTTGTGACAGTTACGCTCAAAGATTTTTGTATATTGTGCTTGTGTATAATGTGCAGCAGTACCAGTCTATCAAATATTCCCTACCCGCTGACATTTCTTATAGAAAGGTTATACTATGGCTGCCCTGCCCTCCATGAAATCACTCTTGCCTATAGGAGTTAACTTTTTTCAATGAATTTGAAAATGTTAGTAATAAAGATTCAATCTTGTTTGAGCTGAAGTACTCAGAGATAGCCAAATTTTTTACATTTGTTTTTTCTCTGTTCCAAAACCAATAAAGCCCCAAATAGAGCTGATACAACATTGCATTCCTGAGTGGTGACATAAGGCAAAACTACACTTGAGCCACTTGCTAGCCTTTCTTCATAGCTGTGTAAATTTTAGCTCACCACTTAGCCTTTCAAAGCTTCAGTTTGCTTTTCTGGAGGCATGAGGAATGATCTATTTCCCATAGTGTCAATTTGGTTGACAATTAAATATATTTTATACAGATATGAAGAAATAAGACAAGTGGAGATTCATGTCTAAATAATAATTGGAAATCCTTTGTTTTAATTTTTGAAATTTAACTAGAAGAAAATGATTCCATGATATTCTTCAATACTAATCTGTAAATTTTTGCATTCAGGAAATGGTGCAAAATAATGTAAAAAACTCTCATGTATATCAGGAAGTTTCAATATTAATTGCTAGTAAAATAGTTAAAAATAGAGTAACTGCAGACTGAGCACCAGGTACTGAGTTCCACTTCCAGACACTTTTATCTTTTTATTTGGATACAGGCTTTCACCAAGTGGCCGGGGGTGGCCTAGAACCTGAGACTGTTCAGCCTCAGCCTTGCCAGCAGCTGCGATACCACAGCGCACTACCAGCTCACATAGTCCACGTATTTTCAGGGTTCACGTCTGCAAAGTAGTTGTACATTTGCTTATCTAGGCTTTCAATTCAGTGAAGTACTTCATATTCATTTTTCACACGTCTTTATGTGTATTTTTGTGAAATTTTTGTGAAAAGTTATATATAAAGTAGAAAAATAATAAAATGGGTGCTTATGTATTTGACATGTAGATTTTCTATATTTGACAAATGTTCCCATGTATCTAAATACTTACTGACTATAATTGCAAACCACCCCATCTAAAAGATTCAATAATTCTTAAAACATTTCAATAGAAAGAAAAAATATTTTTTCAATATATTCTGGATTCCATAAATTCCTAAAATTAATAATTCCACTTAACTAATCCCTGGGTCATTTAATTTTTCTACACTGTCATTAGTTACCAGCAATGAAAGGCAAAGAGTTATACAGGGGATGTGCAGTGGTTATTTATTTTTTTAAATAGAAGTTACATAAGAGTCTGCTTTCAACCTTGGGAACCACAGCATCAAATACATGTATGAATCATGGATGTACAAATCAGATAGGAAACAAAATCTTTACCAAAATCTTAGAAAGGAAATAGGCAATCAAATGCATATCATTTAAAGCATTAAGCCATGATGAGTAAATAGAAGACATTCATTATTGGAGAAAAATGAAAAATAATGGCACTAGTTACTAAACTTTTCAGGGGAGAATAGAAGTAATTAGAAGTTGGGTGTGGTGGTGCACACCTGTAATCCCAGTACTCGGGAGGCTGAGGCAGGAGGATTGCTGCAAGTTTGAGACTAGCCTAGACTACAAAGTGAGCCCAAGGCTGGGCTGAATTACAAGATAGTACAGGTAAAATATGTGCCCAAGACCTTAGGAAGGTTCTCGGATATTTTTCTCAGAATCTATTGTGGGACACTAGAAGCTGTTGTATAAAGACATGTTAAGAAATGTCCAACGATATAAATGAATGAATCTAGTGCCTGTCGGTGGCCTTTCATGTCCCTATCTGTTGAAGAATAGAGGTTACTCACTGTCTGAAAATCAGAAGAATGACCAAATGCTAAAGCAAGATTAAATACCAAAGCAAGATTAAATGCTTTATTTTAAGTTTTAATTTATAAGCAAAATGCACTAAAAATGGAATGGACAGATGATTTGATGAAAGTTGGAGACAAAAGTGGGTTTCTTAAGACAATTTTAAAGTCAAATTATGGCACTGTGCTGGTGTTTAGGAAGGGTATTCTTTCCTCCCCAACATATGGTAGAACAATACAATTCTTTCTGCACTGTAGGAAGCGGCAGTGCACGGCGATGGCCGCTGATGTATTACGCCAACGCTGTTTGGAGTGACAGCCCTCCTGATGATGTATTGCACTAATATTGCAGTTTATCACACGAGCAGCACTCTGATGATGCATTACAGCAATATATCATCAAATGGTCGGGTTTATTTTCTTTCTCACTAATCTAAGTCAGGGCCAAATATTCTGATAAAAAAGTAAATTGTTGGCTTTCATTTTATTAGATACGGGGAAAAGCCTTTGATAAAGCGTACGGGACTGCAGTTTATATAAAAATGTTAACAACTACTAAAACAATCATTATTTCACTTTGTAGCGTAATATTTATATCATATAATTTTGACTTAAAAATCAGACACTATATTCAGTGGATTTTTTTAATATTAGCACGACAGAGTTTTGAATGCACCACATTTAAAGTTAATTTTACATTTAGATAGAAAACACTATTTAAGGCTGGATCCAAATATAATAATATGTAATCCAGAAACTGTAATTAAGGAAATAAAGTCATATTGTTTGTTTTAATGTCACAATTTATGAACACTAAACACTGCAACATTATAACATAGAATTAGCCTTTGAACGTTCCTCGTTTTCCCCAGTAATCAGGAAACTGCGCTGTAGGTACTTAAGGTAAGAAGGCTATGTGTGACTTAATGGTGGACGCTGGGGAGAACGTGGGTTACTTGGGGAGTGGGGGGAGAAGATGGCAGGCGGAGGAGGGGGGCGGGGCGGAGGGGAAGACGGGCGATTGCAGCCCCCGGGGCAGGGAGTTGAGGGTCTTCAACAGCAGCACTTGAGAAAAGTCTGCTCTGAGAGGAGAACTACACTGTGAAGTGGGTAAGTCACAATTACCAAAGCGGCTTGAGGCTAAAACCAGGGAACGGTCCTGGGGTACAAAACTATAGAGCAATCTTCAGGATACTCTTGATGGGCAACTTTTCACCCAGCTTCATTCAGAAAAATAAACTGTTTGTTTACACTGTGTGTTACATACGAGTCTGGAAGGGGGCACCCATCACAAAGCAGCTCCAAGGAGATAATCCACAAATCAAGTGATTTAAAGAAGGAGAAAGAGAACTGACACTTAAAGAGTTCAGAATTATTTTAAATATAAATTATATTTCTAGAAACTCAGAAACGTACGTACAACTAGTCTCGAGTTTGAAATTTAGTCATTTTATGTTCCAGAGTGACTGGAAAGTTTCAGACTAAAATAGTAGTGATCTTTCCTAATAAATACCCGTTTTGTTTGTGCATATGAAATATTCCCCACATTTACGAAAACATACATATATAGTTAAAAGGAAATGCAGAGGAGATTGCATCAGATGTTGTGCTCGTCAGTTTCTTATTGCTGGGAAACAGTCCCCAATGGCCACCACTTAGAGGGTGAAAGGTTTAATTTAACTCTGTTTCATTTTATGCAGCACATTCTCCAATGCTCTAAGGCAAAACATCATGGTTCAGGACCTGGGGAACAAGGTTGGTCACCTCATGGGAGCTGAGAAGCACAGCGTGGGAGCAGTGTGAGTGGGAGAGGCAAAGGGTCAGATCTGTGGCCCAAAGTCACACCTTCACGAGCCGTCCCCACACACTCAGAGGTGTCTTTCGCCAGGTCCTTGGTGGCTTCCCTGGCAATCAAGTTGGCACAATCAAATTATCCAGCAAAGTTGCTCTCATTTGCTTGAGAAAATGACAAATTTAAATATTAGTCTTAGGTTTGCAGAAAAAGGTTTTGCTATTTCACATATTTGGCCCTCATTTGGACAGCATGTCATAAAGCAAAATAATCATATCATAATATCATCGAGTGGATATGAAAACATTAGTGTACAGTGACCAGACCGAAGAACTGACACATGATAACCACCAAAAGTAACAGTCACAGATGTGACGGCCAGCACTGTTACGTTATTGCTCAGGTTACAAAAGTTTCAAAAGATACATTTTGTGATTAAAATTTGCGGCCTCCACACTGCTGAGTATTTCAGAACTGATTTTACTGTTACATTGTTGCTAGGAGATAGAAACACATCTGAGTTCCTTTTCTGCTGCTAACCCTCCCCTCTCCCTCCATCCCAAGACCCCTTTCTGTTTGCAAAAGTTCTATCTTCCTGTCTCCATTTATCTCCCATTTATATCGCTCAAGTTATTGATAACTCATCTCTCCTATGAATGAAACCATGTGATATTTAGGGTTGTATGTCTGATTCATTTCAGCTAATGTTGTTGTCTGAGGGGCATCTATTTCCTATCGAATGACTCGGATTTATGTTTCTCTTTGGAAGAGGAGTGTGCCTGTGTGTACCCTGCCACCCTTTCCTTAGCTATCTGTCTGTCTTATCTTTTATGAACTGTGCTGTTATAAACAGAGGTTATGGCTGCTTCAGTATAATTTGGTATCTTTAACTTTTTCACTAATATATCTAGAAAGGGAATAGCTTGGTCAAATGGAATTCCTATTTTTAATTTTTGAGGTATTTGCACATAGATTTACACAGTGAATGTACTAGTTTGTATCCCCATCAACAATGTAAAAGATTTCTTTTTATCTCCACAACCTTGCTAGCTTTTGCTATTATTTGATTTCTGGATGGTAGCCATTTTTTCTGGAATAAGATAGAATTTTATTGATGTTTTGATTTGCATCACTCTAATGTCTAGGAACATGAACTTTTGGGCATTATTTATTGACCATTTTCACTTTGGATAGTTGCGTGTTTCAGCTTCTCATTTTTTGATTGGGTATCTTACTTTGAGGAGATATAATTGTTAGTTCTTTGTGTACGGTCAATATCAATCCCCGGTCAGAGGAGTAGCTGACAAAAGTGCTATCCCGTTCCACAGTTTGTATCTTCCTTTTATTGGTTGTTTTCTTTGCTCTATAACAATTTTGTTTAATTCAACATAGCTCCATTTATTGGGTCTACTATTCAGAAAGTTCTTACCTTGGGTTTTGTCTTCAACAGTCTCCCCTATTCTATCTTTTAATAGACTAAGTGTTAATGGTTTAATTTCTAGGACTTTTAGCCATTTGAGTTTTACTTTAGTGCACGTGGGTCTAGATTCTATCTCCTGTGTAGAAAGAGCCGATTTTCCTGCTACCAGTTCCTGAAGAGATTATCTTTCCTTCCTAAGCATATGTTCTGCACCTTCAGTTCTATCCCACTGGTCCACAGATCTGTTTTCATTACAGTACCATGCTGCTTTTATCACTGTAGTTTTGCAGTGTAACTTGAAATCTGAGACTGTGGTTTCTCTTGCTTTGTTTTTGTTGCCTAGGCTTACTTTTGCTGTTCTGCATGTTTTCTGGTTCCACATAAATTTTAGGATTTCCATAGCATAGACAGTATTGATTCTGCTTATCCAAGAATGGAACTATCTTTTCACTTTCTGGTGTTCAATTTGATGTCCTTTCTCAGAGTACTAAGGCTGTCTTATAGAGAACATTCACTTTCTTGGTTAGGTTAATTCTTAGGTATTTATTTTTTGAAACTATTACGAAGGGCATTGTTTTTTCATTTCTGTTTTCCTAATTTATTTCTCCATGAGTTCATAATTGATGTATAGGAAAGCTATCCATTTTTATGGGTTGATTTGTATTATCTTATCCTGCTGACTGTGTTATTCATTTGATGAGTCTTCGGTGCAGTTTGGGGATTTCTGGGTAAAGCACTGTCATCTGCGGATGGGTCTGCCTTCGTCCTTCCCTATCTACACACAGCCTTCGATTTCTTTCTGTTGCCTGATGACACTGGTTAAAGTTGCAAGTACTATATTGAACAAGCGTGCTCACAGTGGACCTTATTTCAGCGTAAAAACTTTTAGTTTTTTCTTATTTAACATGAATTTGTCAATAAGTTTGTCCTGGATGACTTTTTAATCACATTGAAATAAGATCCTTCTCAACCTATTGACTTCAGGGTTTTTATCATGAATAGACGTGGGCTTAGCCTCCTCTTTCCTAGGTATCTTTACCTATACGATGGTATTTATATTATCTAACACATGAACTCATTGGAAATTAGTACACAAACGCAAAGATAGTACTTGAATTATAACGTGGTTGCATAAAGCAATTCCTAGAGATTATGAGGGTAGGTATGGTATGTAGTGATAAATAGCAATATATTACTATGTGATTGGCAGCAGAGTGAAGAGAGAGTCAAGAAAGGAGAGGTATTTCTACAATTATTTATGAAAATTTAGGTTAATTTTGTTTCTAGTCATTGTGTACATCTATATTTGTAAAATTAAATACTGCTTCTCTAGTAAAAAGAAGCTACAAATCATATAATTTTTTTATTTTCTCCAGCATTATAGCTTCTGGAAGAAAGATAATAATTTAGAAATTGTAACCTTGTGTTTACTTTAAAACCTTGTTAATGTGAGGTAAAGCTATAGAATCACTGTTGACAATTACTAACATAATAGTAACCTGCCTAAATATTCTTGTATCATTTATGATTTCACACTATGAAATATTTTGGTCAATTGCCATTTTCGTTGTGTATTTCAAGACAGTTTTTCTAATGAATGAGTCTACGCACAAGTTCTTCACCTTAAAGTTAGCTTGCATCATGCATTTTCTACAATGATAACTGTCAGATAGTTGGAAATGAAATATTCATATGAAAGAATAAATACACTGACAAAAACTTTGATGAAATAAATATATTTTCTTACTATTATGTTGGTAAAAATTCAAGACTTGGGATATTAGAGACAAATCATTTATGAAATTATTTTGAACTCTACTCTTGTAAATGCAGAATTTTTGTACTGTATTTGGGAATATTTGCTGAAATATTTATTTGAAATATATATTAAAATATTTCCCTTCAATTTAAACATTTCATGGAAGTTAAGCTGCATTTACAAAATTGTGGATTTCTCTTTTACCTCCTTAGATACTAACCATATTGCTTCATATTTTCTCTCCTTTGTGCTTTGCAAGATATTGTTTCAGTTGTATTAAGACAGAGAAAATATAGGCATAAGGGAACTATGCTTTTATTTTTCTAGATTGCAAGATATCATAGACTAATTGGATAAGAATGGGCTTTTGAAGTCATTTAATCTAACTATCCACATTCAATCCAAATATCCACTTTATAGAGGAGGGAACAAAGCACTCATCAGAAATTTGCAAAAATCGAAATAGCTACTTGTTATAGCCATAAATGGAAAACAGGATTTTATTTCCTAAATTGTGAAAAGTTGACTCTGTTTTGTAATATATGAAAGATTTTAAATTATTTACCCAATTGTAATCAAACACTTTGGGGTATGTGTGTTTAGGGTGCAGAATGTTGTGTTTGTGCAGGAATTTTTCATCAATGTCTGCAAGGTTTGATAGTGTCTTCATGGAGGGTGCTGCTCAGGGTAACTGCAGGTTCCTTCTGTATAAGCCTGAACTTTCAGGCTCAGCCCAGAGACTGCGGCCAAGGCAACAGTACTTGAAGCTGAAGGATTTCTCATGAGACCAGCACTCAAATAAGCCTTATAGACAGCAAGAAACAGAAAGAAATAAATAGCTATGTGTTTCAATTGAACATGAAACAATGATGCTAAACTTATGGTGGTGTTTCATACCTGAAGTTTTGTATTTTAAACAATTAAGTTATGCACTGTGTAAAAGAAGTAGTACTTAATGGTTACAGTCCCTGAGGGGGGGAGGTGCACACACATATCACACCTCCATCCCTCCATTTACTGATGGATAAATACAATCCATCAGTAAAATGCTATTTAGTGAAATAGGTCTCTGTGTGGCACTAATCAGGTTTCCATCTTAATATCATTAGGATTAAACAGTATATTACAATCAAAATAAAAGAGCTCTGGTGATGCACATAACACCACAAATATAGCTTTGTAGTTATTCAGAAAGTCAGATGTGACCCAAATTCTGAGCGATTTGCATTGGTGCACATTTTGAAACAGTTTCTACTCATCAGAATGCGAATCACTATTAATGAGATTAGACAGAAGAAAATCTTCCTGATTTTCCTCTGGGTCTCATTTGGGTTCTGTGTTTTCCTAACTACTCATTCTGCCACCTTCTGTGTCCGATCCCCAAATCCTGCTCCCTTCAGGATTTTAGGATATTTTCATCTCATTTGTATATTTAGAAGTCTGTAGCCCACATATCATAGTTTTATTCAATAGCCAAAACACCAAATGTAAGCTTCTACTTTGGTACCCAAGGAAAATATGTTGATTTATCAAGTTGCTCAAAATCATTGAGAAGAATTTACATGTTTGCTTTAGACCTCCTGTTTTCTTCATGCCATTATATTTTCTTCTCTACTTTCTTCTATCACAAAGAGTCCTGATAACTAACATGTGCATTAGTTTAGGCCACTGATTTAGGAAAAATAAACTTAGCAAATACAAATGTGTGTCCCTCCATAAGTGGCTGAAGATCTGGATGCTCAGTTTTTGCCATACACCTTCATCCATCACAGACAGAACAAAGAGCACCTCAGAGAACTTGCCTATTGCCTTCCCCACCATGGGATTCTGAATTGCTTATTTGGGAAAAAAGACTCTGAGTTTTATTTCCTGTAATGTCCATTCCACAGCTACATTTTTGCAGGCAGCTGAGGCCAGTTTGAGTGGTAGTTTATTGCTGTTCATGTAACCATAACATGAAAGTAGGCCAATTACTGCTTATTGAATTCTTAAAGGATACAGAAAATGCAGTGATCAAAACAATGTTTGAAGTTACTGTTAAGTCCACTGAGGAGAAATGCTGCTGCATATTATTCAATTTCACATAAGAAAGCATTGTTACACACACACCCACACCCACACCCACACCCACACACACACACAAAGATGATAACGAAGAATTAGAGTCCAGACAGTTAAACACACCTAGTGATAATAAATGTGCGCCTAAGTAGCTCTAAGTGGCTTTGCTTCCTCTAGTCCCGTGAATAGTTGATTTTCTGGTCAGGCGTACTATTGATCGATTTGCACTGAAGCCATTTCTTCCTCATTAGCTTTCCAAACTTTCTGTTACCTCAATTTTTCTCAGGCACAGAAGCCTTACAAGATTATAGAGGACTTGTTGCTTAGCAACAATCTCATTCCTATAGCTGTAAAGGTTGGGCACACAATGCCACCTTTTCTGTGGGAGAGGTCAGATGCTTACCTGTTTCCAGTGAGTGCTCCTTCTAATTACCAAAGTAAGATGTTCAATTATTTTTAATTATGTTTCCCTACATGAATGGTTTCTACTTTTGTAATTTTATGTGATTGTGGTGAGAAAAACTGCTGGTTTAAATCCTTTACAAATATATCCAGAAACTTCAAACTGGTTAAAAAAATACTAGTAAGAAAAACACCTACTCATTTCTTTATTCACAAAAAACTGGTTTCACATATGAAAGGAGACATTTACACTTACAGTAATATAGCTGCCTGGTATTGTGTTCTCAAGGAGTAGAGCATAGAATTCAGGTAAGCAAATTATCTCTAATAAATATCTGTAACTTAATAAAATATCATCATCTTAGGGGCTTTTGCCCACATTTGACACCAATAATATTTTTTATTTGCCCATATTAATTATACTTTTCTGCTTACTTAATAGAAAGTAGCTATCATATTTGCATAGTATTTGAATATAATTTACAGCTTGCAAAAATAAAGCTATATATAATATTATGTAACTACAACACAGTCTTACACAATGTCAAACATAATCAGCCATGGGATTTAGAAATTAGATAACAAGAAAGAAAAAATAGGTAAGGATTTTACATACCCTCTTGGAGGCAATAACACATACTCTAGGTCAGACAACTTTGCATGTACTGCTGGATACAGCCAGAAGTTGATGTTGTGTTCTCTTTTCATATTACTAAGTAGAGTAAATGTCAAGACATTATGTTTGCAGAATTGGTATTAAAGGTGTTGTACTGATATCCCGCACATTGTAGATGTTAACAGTATTTGCTGGTATCTACAGAAATTAAGAAAATGTTATTTTCATTCATTTAGTTTTAATGAGGGAGAACTAACAATTTAGAAGATAAATTAATCACATAAATATATTCTTGATGTGTATTTAGTGGGAAATCCTGTATGGAGAAATCTAGATTCCTTTCATGAAATGTGCTGCTTTTAATTTATCTGTATGTACCATTAAGAGTAATGAATGCTACTGTTAATACAGATATAGGGAATGTCTACTGTGCCCTGAAACTGCCCTTGTCAGATGACTTTCTTGTATGTTATGGGCAGCAGAATCCTTAAATCCATCCTCAGAGCTGACTATTGTATAACATGTAATCATTCAGCTTCTTTTTGTTTTAAATCTTACTTTTATTAGCAGATGTCTGTAGTACTTAATGGTTACAGTCCCTGAGAGGAGGAGGTGCACACACATATCACACCTCCATCCTCTGTGCACCCCCTTTCTGCCCTCTCCTCATTCTCTCCATCTCTTGCCCCCATTTGTAAAATATCTAGTTCCCTGTTTCTTAAGTAACTATCTTTTGTACTTTGGGTTTCTAGTGTAAAATAAACAGTATGATATTTAACTTGTGTCTTTGATTTATTTCATTCAACACTATGTCCTCGCAGCACAGTGCATCCATTTTCCTTTGAATGACAAAAGTTCACCCAATATAGGAAGGGGAAACTTGGGGGTTGTAATCCACTGCATGAAAACATCAATATGTAATACAATAGCCACTGGGAATTTCCTGTCACCTTGTCTGAAACACTGTATTGCTTATATTGTTTTTGCTATTTTGTAAATGTCTGTGTGTTTGTTAATATGTCTTTGTTCTTTTATCTTTAAAATAAAAAAAGATATAAAGGCTCTTGGACAACAACAACAACAACAACTATCACATTTTCTTCATCCATTCATCAAGAAGGAGTTATAAATTATGCAGCTTTAACCATGGTGACTATGAGGGTGAAATTTCACATCTATTTACATTATTCTTTTTTTTTTTATTTTAGAAACATAAAAGTACAAAAACATATTGACAAACAGACACCAATTATCATAGAAAATAGTACAATCACAACTAATCTATAGACAAGGTGATATGGTCTCAACAGTAGTTGTTGCTTTATCCATTGATATCTTCGAATTGTAGATGTATGGACCCATATACAGACATGCAAATTTAGTCAG